>CM060964.1:245088493-245278493 GCA_030765045.1 Tenodera sinensis | reverse complement strand
AATGTATATCTTGAATTTTCTGGCTATAGCCCCTGTAGTAGTATTTACTCTGGACGACTTTTGCATAACTGGTAAACCGTTAGAGATAGACCAAATCATACTATACAAAAAATGTAGATCTTGCTAAAATACACAATTTATGTCAAAATAAATTTTCTTGTAGGGTGAACCATTTCGGAGATATTCCTTGTTATGTGTGTGAGTTTTGGAAAACTTAGAACTTTCATGAAATGGATCATCGTTGTTCATTTTTTTATATGTTAAGTGAGCAAAGACAACAGAATCTCAAGGCTTTAAAACATTTGAGTATCCCACAAAGCCTACTGTATTCTAATATACCCCTTGTACCTACAAGGAAATAAGCAATAAGGTAATTTGTACAAATGTTTATCTTAACTAACACGAAGAAGATATAGGAATAAGAATGGTTAGTACAAGAGTAGAGAAAGTCATGTGAGTGCAACACATCAGATTTTTTTCCATAAAATATAAAGTCCATTCTGCGATCTTCCGTTCACAAAGCATTCTGGTATACCTTATGATAAAACATAACGTTATTGAAGGATACATTAGTTAATTTGCCATTATATTGGAAGCGCTTCATAAGCCATAGCGTGAAAGAGCAACCAGCTGATGGTAAGGAATAATGCTGATCTCACGACAAATGCTCAGGGAACTGCCTGTTGCGTATGTTCCCTTAAGGACAGGCTCAGTGCGCATGTGCGAGAAAGGTTCACAGATCCTACGTGCCCTAGTGAAGCCTTCCTGCGACATCCTTTGCATGCCCTGGCCCATCTTAACAAGTTTAAACCAAAGCATTCTACCCTGCTAAATCTGGACACAAGGAGAGTATACTCTGCAGGAAGTACTTACATACACCAAGTTGTTTCCATGCACTTCCCTTGCGATGTATACTTCAGTGTAGGTGCTCAAACATTCAAAGTTTG
This sequence comes from Tenodera sinensis, assembly GCA_030765045.1. Classification (NCBI taxonomy): domain Eukaryota; kingdom Metazoa; phylum Arthropoda; class Insecta; order Mantodea; family Mantidae; genus Tenodera; species Tenodera sinensis. The sequence continues at coordinate 245,277,546 of CM060964.1, read as the reverse complement.
CCTCTAAAATTCTACAGTCCCCACTTTTTAGGTACAATTCATACATAAATTATTTGAAGGTGTTCAGATATCAAAATTAAAGGGCGGGCACCGGCCCTTGTACCCTTAAGTGCGAGCCCCCACTAGAGGTATTTTCTTCATTACTGAGTTCGGGCAATGATTTTGGCTAAAAGGGGTTCGGATTAGACGACTTCTAATTTACTTATTTTATGAACATTCTGTATTTTGTACAACTTCACTGGTTAAGAACTTAGCTGCGTCTACAGGAGTACCAACGTATTAAAGACATTCTGTTTGAGAAAGACCATTTTAAAATTTCACGCCAAGTCCGAGAGTCTTAAAGGCGCTTAATGTTAATCTCAGCAGGTGGGTTGCCACTACTGTGTGAGGAAGAAAAAGAAGAGTTAGTAGAAGACACGGGGGAGCCACATGGGGTCCACAACTTCCTGCTGAGCCTCAACTTCCGCGTACAACACGCTGGCTGGCTGGCAGGCTGGCTGGCTCTTTCAGAAATCCTTGGCATTTAGAAATGGGCTTCAAGCTCACCGATAAAGTACGTCTCAACCTGTTGAAGTGGAAAGAGCATCATGCCTAATTTATAATTTCTTCTTGGACTTGTACTCACCAAACCTCGTCCATTATAACATGGTCCGGTTCTTGTGTCATTTTTATTTTAGATGCTGATGTAGTACTGTCGTTTCCTACGAAACCTTCTCCAGAGAAAGTGAAATGCAAAACATTCCTGGAAGTGCTTTTAAACATGAACAAATGCCTGGGTGCAGAAGTTTCTCCACTCTATGTGTAAAACTGTAATAAAAGCTCATCTATTGGATAGAAAACACAGGACACAGAATTCCTGCATTATTTCGCAAATATTGCAGGAAGAGAAAAGAATAGCATTTAATGTGTGAAGCTTACATTCGGGAGGCCACGGGTTCGATTCTTTTCAGCCGCCCGCTCTGACCTTGGGTTTTTTATGGTTTCCCTGGTCGAAAGGTGGGATGGGGTTTCTCTTCTACCACGATTTCCTTTCCCTCACTTCCCTTCCGTTTTTTCCCATGTTTGAGGTTTATTTTCAGGTTTCGTTGTGTGAGGCGAAGCGGATAGATGGCGCGGATGCTGGCTCTTAGGAAAGAAAATAGACATCAGAGAGCTCCCTGACTGTAACAATTGTTCATCGTTCTCTCTCTCTCTCTCTTTCTCTCTCTCAGTTAATTTGTGTGTGCTACGTATCCTTTGTTTATAAAGCTTGTGAACCTTTATTGCAACAGTTTTACATATACAATATCAAATTTGAGTGGTTCGTGCTGCTATAGTGCTGTTTTACAGCACTATTGCCAACGTTTAATAAATCTATCTAAACGGCTGACCAAAGAGTGCCTGAAAAGTTAAATATGGACAAATGTAAGGTTAAATGCGTTGCGGATTCCAGAGTCTCCTGAAATTGTTGGAGAAAGTACAATGTCAGCAAACATGGGCAATGTTAACTCCAGCTCAAAGGAATGCACCTATATCAGTTTGGAGGTTCACTGTGAGTCCTTAAGTGATTTAAAGTGTTCCATAATTACCGATCTTGTTGATATTACCAATATAGTTTCAGCTGAGAAAATGTCCGCAAATAATGAAAGTAAGGTCAATAAACTTTCAGCAAAAATAAGAAAAACCCATGATAGCCTTGGAATAGAAAATACTCAATTAAAAGCTGAATTGAAAATTAAAAAAGAAGAGAGAGTATGTCTGCCGTGTCGTACGCGAATGCGGTGGCAACTAAAAAAGTGGATAACGACACACTAAAAGTACAGAAAGTCCTACACAAATAAAAATGTACAGTCTCATTACATCTGAGACAGGCAAGGATACAAAGGAGATTGAAGACATTGTGACAAAGAATCTGAACCCAGCAAAGGATACTCTGAAAATTTGCAACATAAAAAGGACTGACCAGTAGATAATTTCGGAGACAGAGACAGAAGAAGATATGAATGAGGGATTAAAGAGCAAGCAATTAAAGATAGTACAATTAAGAAACAGAAATCCACTAATCATATACGATATTTTTGTTAATGAAACAGTGGAAGGCATTAAACGTAATTTATGCTAACAAAACTTTGTCGAGAAAATGAGTAGAAAAAGTTTGATGAAGACGTTAAATTGATTTTCAAAACGGGTCTCAGAGATAAAAGTACTGTACATCATGCCATGTCTGTTATACCTGAGGTAAGAACATGGAAATTAGAAAGTGGTAAACTATACATTGGTTACCATGCGAGAAATGCAAAAGACTCTGCAGTAGTAGCACGATATATGAACTGCCAAAGTTATGGACACGTACAAAAATATTGTAAGAAGGATTGTGTATGTCCGTAATGTGGTGCTGTGGTCCTGTATACCTTGCATACCCTGTGCTAACAGGAAGAAGTGTTTGATCGCCAAGGATCCTAATAGAAAATTTAAAAATGAACCACCATATAAAGGAGGAAAAGAGTGTCCCCTATACAAAATAAACTTCGAAAGATTGATTTGTAAAACAAATTATGAATAACGAATAACGAATAACGAATTATCTGTAAAAGAAATGCGTACCTTAAAAATAGGACAAATGAATGCTCAACGGTCAAAGTCAGTCATGAGTGAATTAAGAAAATTAGGTGAAGAAATCTTTTTAGATATTGTTTTCATACAAGAACCCTGTATGTGGAAAGGGAAACCAATTCACATACCGATTTCTTTAAGGACAATATATGATGGAAATAATCCTAAAGCCATGATTATAATAAACAATACAAATACACAGATATTATGCAAAACTGCGATGGATATGTCAATCGTTTACAGCTGCAATTTCGAAGACTTGATTTCATATCATGTAACCATTATTACCAATTTATGGACGATATACAGATCCATTTACTAAAAACCAAAGGAATATTAGACACGTACCCGAATAGTACCTTAATACATGCATTGGATTCCAATGAAAAATGCCAGTGGTAGTTGAGTAAAAATCCGGATAATAATGGTAAAAAATTAGAGGAGTTGATCACTAGTTACCAGCTTAAAAATCAACCTAATGATCCTCATGCTTTTGTTAATACAATCGAAGCGACTGAAAATATCGATGTAACCCTGCGGAAAGGATATCTCTGTAAGAAAATAATAAATTGGAAGGTAGGACAAGAACTAACTTCAAGTGATCACAATTCAATTTATTTTTACATCGTATTTAAAAGATCTATCAACACATTAACTGCGAGGGGAAGGCAGATATAAAATCAAGAACGCAGTTTGGACAAAGGCTAAAGAAAACTTCATTCCACTACATGTAATGGAATATGACGATGTAAATAGGAAAGCGGTTAAATTAACTAAATGTATACAGGTAGCAATGGAGTAAGGTTTAGTAAAGAATAGAAACAGGATTAATTGAAAAGCTATCTGGAATGATCAGTTGCAAATATTGCAGAGAAGGGTCCGAAAAGCTAGAAGAGTATACCGACGAAGTAAAATCGCAACTGAACGTGATGCTAACTATGAAAAGTATAGGGAACTGGAAAGTAAATACAAACACAAACTTGAAGAAGTAAGGAGGAACTCCTGGGACAATTATGTTGAAGACCACCTAAAGGACAACGTATGGGGAATACCCTATAAGATCGTTATGGAAAAACTAGCTACACCTGAAATGTTATCAACTCTTGAAAAAGAGAACGGATTCTCTAACATGGAAAGAATCTGCAAATTACCTTTTGCAGAGATTATTGCCTGATGACAGTTTAGTTTTTGTTGTTGTTGTTGTTGATGATGATGATGATGACTTAGAAGAGTTAGAACTTAGAAGAGTTTATCGTCGAATATTATAACGACAGAATAATATGTCCTTTCGATATATCAGAGATTAAATTTGCCATAAGGGACATGAAAAAAGGAAAGGCCTCAGAATGAGATGGGATATGTGTAGAAGCACTGCAAAAGCTAGAAGACCATTGCTTCGTGTCTCTTTATACTGTTGAATGAGTGCTCAGCTATGGACAGAATTAATTATGTTGAATAGAGGCGAATGTGATAATACTAAAGAAGGCCAAAGATAAGGGCCCAAAAAATCCGAAATCGTATAGACCCATCTGTTTATTAAGCAGCTTAGGCAAGTTATAAGAGAAGTTAATATATAAGACGGTCACTAAATTTCGTCTGTTGCTAGGCATCAGGCTAAAACTATATGGCTTCCGTAAAGGAAAATCGACTGAAGATCCGATAGCTAATGGAATTAATGTGGTAAACGACAGCTGAATGAAACATGTGCTCGCTTTGTTCTTTGACATTGCTTGAGCTATTGACAACCTATGGCGGTCGGAACTCTTTAGGACTTTAAGGGACAAGACCTACCCAAAGTGCATGTATAATTCTTTAAAGGATTACTGTATAGACAGGAGGATTCATTTACAAGGAGAAAATATACACTAACAAAAGAAATTACGAAAGTACATATGTCCACAAGGATCGATATTGGGACCACTATTTTGGGACATTATGACTGAGCAATTATTGGTTGAACTATCACATCAGGAGGATGTAAACGAAGTAATCGCATATGCTGACAATTTCATACTAATGATGGAAGCCAATAACAGGAAGGAGAAAGAAGATGTACTGTTGGTATAAGCGTACTAGAAGATTAGTGTAAAAGAGTAAAATTAGAAATCGCACCGCAAACATCAGCATATATGATCTTCAAGGGAAACATGAAGACAAATTCTGTGGTCAAGATTAACAGAATCAGCATACAAAGCGAAACACTTTAAATACCTGGGGCCTTATTTGAATGAGAAACTTAAATATGATAGGCATATAGATGTAAAGTAGACAGTATGATGATGGAACTAGCCACACTAATAATAACCCCTAGCGCAACAGCCCATCGCGGGCCAAGGCTTACCACCCGGCCGCTGCGTCCCTCACCTCTGTCCACTACAGACGTCATGAGTGGAGTGCAGTAATGAAGGGTGGGACGTGGTCACTGCCCAGATCCCTCCCGGACAGTTATGCGGCCTTCACGACCTGGGGTCGCTACTTCTTTATTCAAGTAGCTCCTCAATTGGCCCTCCGGGACCTAACGAGGCTGAGTGCACCCCATGCTAGACCTCCCAGCGGGGGAAAGTGAAGCGAGACGAGTTTGATTTCAAGAATCACCATAGTTTGATGTAAATAAACAATAATTATCTAGATTTAATTGTTTTCCTAATCTAGTAGTTATTTGATCTGCAAATGTACTCATATGTATAACATTGAAAATAAATTGAATAAAAATAAAATCGCTGGATACTATATCCTGATGTAGACTCTAGATGCCAGGACTATTGATATGTCGATTTTATTATGTTTATTTTTATTTATTCATTTTTTTCTCTACGTAGCTCCATTATTGGGTCTGGTGTTAGAGCTAGTAAATGTAAAGCACTACTGCACGTCTATGTGACCTATGTGCTGCTGTGATTCCATCTCTCCTCCACTACTCCTCCTGAACGGGGGCGGGACTATTGCCGCAATAGATCTGTGTATGTCGTAGAACTCGAGGTTTCTGCCCCCCGTTGTATAACCTATAAATGTCCAAAGTTTTTCTTTCACATTGGTAAAATGAACCACATTTGTACATGGGATTGTTCTTTAAATTGTAGATATCTAAGAATTCTCGTCGTGTCCTACAGCTGAAGAGCACAAATTTGTCTCTGGCTCACCAAGTAATAAGGGATTGAAAATAAAGGTGAGTATAATATTTAAAAGCTTCAATGCCATTACAATTGAAAATAATGTCTGTGTGGTTAGTAAGCTGACGTGCTAATTTTTTTTCAAGCCTGGTATAATTTTATTAATAAATATTTTGATCACCTGAGTTAACTGTGCAGATTTCTACATGAGGCTCAAAGTATGTGAGGGATAGGTTTTGAGAGTTGTAAGGTAGCCTATCATTATCGTTGCATTCTTAGCTTGGTAAGCCAAATGGTATTAATCTTATGTTTAAGGCTGAAACATGTATTAGCTGTGTGAAATCTTTCTATAAAGTAAAAAGAAGCAGACTGTGGAAAATAATGAAGGTGACTTGCCTAATAAAATAATACCCTTAATACGAACTAATACATGACTTAAAGCAGTGATGTTGTAAGTTGCAAACCACAGTATCCCTCGAACAGTTTGTTGGCGTTTACAGAGAACGCTCACCAGACCGTGTTTACCTGCCCATCAATGATCCTTGGTCGCTGTTTTTTACTCTGTGTTAACATACGGTTTAAGTATAGAAGCCAACTGTTCAAGAATCCCTATTCTTGGTCATAAGACATTAGCGAGATATTTCACTATATAGTTTAAGTTACATAATCCGACTTTCGATGTAATTATTTTCGCCGACAATCAAGCAGCTTCAGAAGACCACCTACAAAAAGCTGTCCAATCAATCAATTAGGATAGTATAGTACATTTTAGGGAAGGTATATAATGAGGCTCAAAATTATAGTTAATAGTACTCCTATTTATCAAGTTTTGAATTTTAATTCTTTGAGATCTTCTAAAGGTATTACAAAACAAAAATAAAAAACAAGAAAATTTGGCTGTTTCAATACCTTCGTGGCATAATTTGAAGTCTAGCAGGAAGCCAGGAGAAAAAACTTTATTAAACTTCAACAAAGTTCTATATTGTTTTATGAATGTGAATGTTCAATATGAAATTAATAAAAGCTTAGAGACAGCAGAGGTGAAAAGTTCTTGAGGTTTGTGGGAGTCTACTCTATATTGAATAAAACAAAACACGAAAATACACGCAAAGAAACACGATTTTTTCTTTTTCTTCCTCTTTCTTTACAGTTTAAACTTTTGCTAGTTCCCAACTGTTGAGCCCATCTCGTGTTAGTCGTCCAGTCGAACTCTGTCCTTTTGGTCTGTACCGTAGGTTTTCTCTAGTTATTCTTTATTCTGATATTCGTTATAGATACCTAACAAATGCTTCTTTATACTCTATTTGTTTTAAATTTGGCACTGTTTCATTTTTAATATTTTCTTCTCCTATACAACCCTTGACTGAAAGCGGAAATCTTATTTCAGCTGCTCATCTAGAAATGGAGGACATCTTTTGAAACGGCTGTGGAACATATTGTAGAGTCTGTTTAGTCAACGCGAATACAGTTCGACCGCTCCTTTGAGGAACCGTCATAATAATTTTACAACACGGGCCCTTTTTCGTAAGTCCTTTCAGGCAGAGTTGCAACATCTTAACATGAACCTTTACAGCTAATGAAACAGAAAAAGAACTGGAATTCAGAATTTTGGCAATTGAGACTCCACGTGGAGTCAACATGTAACTGTCACTTCCTTAAAATCAGGTCTGCAAGGACAGAGATAGAGGTTTGTATTTTGTGAAGAGTGGAGATGGATTTATGGCAGGCATTAGTTGTGGGCAGTGTAAATTTCCTTTGTGACCCAACTGCACATGCGTTTGTCTTGGGCTAACTTGTTTCATGGGTGTGCGTTATATAGTAATTTAAAAACCAATGAAGTTTTCATTGCTCTTTACTGCTACATTTTTACTTTCTCTACTGGTAAGTAGGGGAAGTATTGTATTCCACCCAAAAATTCGATGTCGAGATTTCACCGGAAATATATGTTTTGAGGCCCCCTGAATCCAAAAAAAGCATTTTTAGAAAAAGGTCCGTGTGTGTGTCTGTGTGTCTGTGTGTCTGTGTGTCTGTCAGTCTGTGGACAGCATAACTCAAAAACGAAAAGTCGGTTAAATGCCAAACTTGGTATTTAAGTTTAATGTCTTTCAAGGATGCGACACGAAGATTTTGAAGAAAATAGCCCCATCCTACACTACCCTTTACATGGAAGATTTTTGGGAAATTTTGATTTTCTTGAAAATGGCTCTAACGATTTTGATTAAAATGTCATATGTTTGAGATATTTTTATGACAAATGAAATGCATATCTTGAATTTTCTGGCTATAGCCCCTGTGGTCGTATTTACTCTGGACGACTTTTGCCTAACTGGTAAACCGTTAGAGATAGACCAAATTATACTATACAAAAATGTACACAATTTATGTCGAAATAAATTTTCTTGTAGGGTGGACCATTTCGGAGATATTCCTTATTATGTGTGTGAGTTTCGGAAAACTTAGAACTTCAGCGAAATGCAACAACGTTGTTCATTTTTTTATATGTTAATCGTGCAAAGAGAACGGAATCTCTCTGACTGTCGCACAAAGCCTTCTGTATTCTAATATTCCCCTTGCATCTACAAGGACATAAGCAGTAAGGTAATTTGTACGAATGTCTATCTTAACTAACATGGAGATATAGGAATAAGAGTTTGTTAGAATGGTTAGTACAAGAGTAGAGAAAGTCATGTGAGTGCAACACATCAGATTTTTAATTATTTGCCCGAGTCCAGCGAAAAAGTGTTGAATCACATTATGGCGAGCCAAGCGTTGCACGATTATGCATTTGTCTATTCCGGACGCTATTTGAACCTGCCTCACTGGACCAGAGTTTTAAAATACCCAACAAAATAAGTTCAGCATGAACGCAAAACTCACATAACACATAATACGTGGTGTGTTACATTGTGAATATACATGATGACGAACTCGAGAACTGCCCATTAAAAGATGGATTCAACAGGCATTGAAGCCAGAACAGATCACTTAGCACTTTAAAACATGAAAGAAGAAGTCTATGATACCTATTAATGAAACTTAATTAGTAAAACAAATTTTTTACCTATTGCGACTGGGCGAGCACGAGTTTTCGTAATATAATGGTTAGGTTTAGGTGATAATATGTATACAGAACTTGAAATTACAAACCTAGACAAAAGTAAAGTCAACATATTTATTCAGTCTTTTTGTATATTTCTTCATTCCAATGAAAAAAACTGCAGTTTTTACGTTCCAGTCTCATTGATTTATAGTAAATTACATGTGCAACTTTACATGAACAATAGGAAAGACGAGAAAGGTTTCAACGCCTCTAGTAAAAATGAACTAACCCTGCTGCTTTCATAATACATCACTTCATTCATATAAACAGAAGGCAACTAATGGATAACTTAGGCAGGTAATGAAGAAACTTAGATCACTTCTGTTGATGCGTTTTTCTTATGACAATTAGTTTCTCATAAGTTATATCTACGCCATACGTCATATACACATTATTTCTACGATGGAGCTTTATTTTCTAAGTTTGATAGGTTTGACTTTTTCGTCTATTGTACTGCAGTAATTTGTTTCAGCCAGCTGCAGATGTACGTCGAGTTGATCCACATAGTAATATTTTCTTGTCTCTGTAATTATGTAAGACATTATTTTATTGCTAATTTACTGAGATTTCATTTTGCCAGCAAATGTTCTTGTAAATATCATGTGGTGTATCTGTGTTTCAAATTGTCCGAAGCGTTTTTTCTATTAAGAGAACTACCCAAGAATGTTTTGCTGACTGTCCACCATGAGTTGAATAATTCGAATTTAAATTTTGCAGTTTTAATGTGGAGTAATAGCAGTAGTACCGAGCAGGGTGGCGCCGCGGTGGCGTGCGACTGGCATTCGGAGGTCATGGGTTTGATGCACCCCTAAACGCACACTCTGACTTGGAGTTTATCGTCCTGTCACTTAGGCAAATGTGCTCGTCTTCATAACACGACTTTCCTGTCCATCATTTCCCATTCCCTCAATCCTCTTTAATCCATTTCTGGGTTGCAGGAACTGGCTACATTGTTTGGTGGGTTGAGCGATGCCTTGCTCACTGTAAAAGTTTCATCTCTGGTGTCGTTTCGGGTAGGTAGGCCTGAACGGGCGTCGGCCTGTAGGTTCGGGGACGGGCGGCATTGGAGGACTTCCCTGGCGTCGTTTGGAGCTGCGCCGGCGGGATGCCACCTTTGTCGTATAGCCCTGCTGGACTCCCGGAAGTGGAGGTTTCTGCCGAGTGAGAAATGGCGTCGGTTGCGTTCTAACTGGAAACGTTAGGTATCCCATCCCAGCTTGCGTCTGTCGGTCACGCGGATCTGACGCCCTTTGGGTCTTTTCTCTAATCTTTACCTCTCAGTGATCATGGTAGAAGCACAAAGGGTCTACGTGCGATGCTCCGCCCCGTTAGTGAAAGGGGGGGGGGGAGGGGGCGTGGCACTCCGTTGTACCAACCTTTATCTTTACCTTTAATAGCACTAGTGCCGATGATGTTTTCATTTTAAAAAGGCTGTGAGTATTGTTAAAGAATGCCTTATGAACAGCATAGACCTATTTTTAAAGAACTTGACATTTTAACTCTTTCTTTCCTTTATGTTTAGCCAAGTCATTGATTTTACATAGTAATTGTACGGAACAAATTTTACCAAACAATTTACGTAATCGTAATACCAAAGGTAAATTCAAGGTAGTTATTCCTAAACACATTTCTCCCAAAGGTAAGGTTACATTCTTTTAGTTATTAAATTGTGCAAAAAATTGCCGTATAATTGAAGAAATACCAGTATTAATGATATCATTATATTTAAACGAAAACTAAGGTACGAGCTTTTAACAAATAACGTTTATACTATACAGGGATATATTAATAAGGAAGGAATGACTCTTGTATTTGACATGCAACCGTACATGTTAATCTTGTATTGCGTAATGGTGGAAAAAGTACTATTACTATGTAGTACTACTACTGTTTTCATTATTATTATTATTATTATTATTATTATTATTATTATTATTATTATTATTATTATTATTATTATTATTATTATTATTATTATTATTATTATTATTATTATTGATAGGATGAGAGGTTAATACTGTTATACTAAATAATCTATATATTTGTTTCCTGTTAAATATAAATCAATACAAGCTTATTGAAAACGCAAAACACAACCAAAATTTTAAGAGTACTTAAGGAATTGTTCGGTAAATTAATGTAGTACTGCAGTCATGGTTTCACGTGTACTAAGGTCTGCATATTATTCATATTATTTCTGTTCTCACGGAATAAATTAATTGCATATTTTTCAAAACTTAGTTGAAATGTTCTCATCAGATAATGAAGTAACGTAACAATTCAACTTCACCTATATTCAGAGTAAGTTTAAATCTATTCTGCATTATTAAATACAACTTTTCAAAGCAAATGACATCTAAATTTTTATTTATTATATTTATCTACAAAATCATAAAAAAACCGTTACGAATGGTAACAATGAAGTGGATATGTGTGAGGTTGCCAGTGCCAAAATGGAGTTAAAGACTGGAAGTGTAAACAATAAAACCAGTCAATAAACATGTCCACGTGGACACATTTAAGGGTAAACTCGCTTCAAATCAAACCATTTCAATTGCGAGAAAAAAAATACATACTGACCAGTAAATAGTTCGTGTCTATGATTTTCCCTTTAATATTGTGTTGAAAAATTAAAAGTATTCAAAGGGTTGTCCCAAATGGGATTTAGAAATTCTTTTTCCGTGTCAGCTGTTAATTGGGTATGCCTTTTATTTTATCTTTAACAAAGAATGTCCCTTAAAATAAATACAATATACTGATATTTTATAAGTATCTTTATATATTAAGTGATGAGGGCAACCATTTCATTTACGGGGGTACAGCTAAAAGAACATAAAACAGTGATATTTAATGATTAATTATTCTATATGGATCAGGCATACAAAGTTGCTACTGAAATCATAAAACATACTTCCTCATTCAATCTAAATTTAAGTATTTAAAATGGCAGCACTTTGTTATGCTGCAATAAGATTTTTCAAAAGATATTGAATATTTTCAAAGACATTTCAATTTTTAAGCTTAAGCTTTGTTCTAGGGGAATGACCATATTTAAAATTATATGTGCATAAACAACATAGTAAACTTATTTTCAAATTAGTAAACCAATTTTCCTAGATTATTTAATCATACATGTTCTCAGAAAAACTATAAAAGAGACAAGCACAATCCTACTCAATTCCCTAGTTTATGTATAGACAAACATGCACAAAAGGTTTCATTTAAATCCTTCCAGTAGTTTTTTAACTGTCAAGGAAAAGGTTTAGAAGAATGTGCTTTGTGGGAAATTATCTTTAAAAATTTGATACATATCACATTCTGGATGGCTTGTTAAGTACTACAACATAGTGCAGCATCTACTCTGAAACTAATGCAGATATTTAAATGACTCTTTCTGAAAAATACAATAAAATATTTGCTGCATCCAATTACATATATATTTAAAAACTGATTTTATAAATAGTTTAAGGTGTACTACACCCTTAACTTGAAATTAAGCTTATGCATTACCAGCTAATTTTAACGACCGATCCAGTTTTGAGTATTTGATGTTTATGTGAATCTTATAATTAGTATTAACCTTAAATGACTAAAGGAGTAACACCGCCGTCATTAGCATAACATTTTGGTATCTTACAGTTAATAACATCAAGCAGCGGCCAGTCTTGTATTTAAATTTGCAGGAAACATAAAGTTAACGACCTTTGTCGTCGCCATGTTTAGGGAACAAGAGGCGGGTGGCACGTAAGAAACTTGATACTGAAGAGGCCAAAGTTTCACAAGTATCAAGATGAGACATCTAAGAAAGAGATGCTTGCAAGCGTGGCGCCAACTTTCAGGTGTTAAAAAGATAATTCAAGGACATTGCCTATCTAACAATGAGTAATATTACTGGGATTTGCATACAACATTCACACTGGCTAGTAAGTGAAATCAAACCAAGTTAAGGTAATACATCAGAAAAATTTAACAAAATTTGTGAAAAAATTGGAAAATTAGTTCTTTCTTATCTTAAATAGAGTATAAAAAAGTCAATGTGTGTTTCCTACAGGTTTCTTCACCGTTGCACCGACTTCAACCATAATTGGCACAGATAACCTTTGTCACAAGGAGAAAATCCTGGCTTAGCATTCGAGATTCCACTCTATTCCATACAAATAATTGTTCAATATTATGTAACACCTACAAAAGTTCGCAAGACCATCTATATTTTTACTTTCTCTGCTGGTAAGTAGGGGAAGTATTGTATTCCACCCAAAAATTCGATGTCGAGATTTCACCGGAAATATATGTTTTGAGGCCCCCTGAATCCCAAAAAAAAAGCATTTTTAGAAAAAGGTCTGTGTATCTGTCTGTGGACAGCATAACTCAAAAACGAAAAGCCGGTTAAAAACCAAAGTTCCTATTTAAGTTTAATGTCTTTCAAGGATGTGACACGAAGATTTTGAAGAAAATAGCCCCACCCTAAACTACCATTTATATGGAAAATTTTTCGAAAATTTTGATTTTATTAAAATGGCTCTAATGATTTTGATTAAAATGTCATATATTTGAGATATTTTTATGCCAAATGAAATGTAGATCTTGAATTTTCTGACTATAGACCCTGTAGTCGTATTTACTCTGGACAACTTTTGCATAACTGGTAAACCGTTTGAGATAGACCAAATCATACTATACAAAAAATGTAGATCTTGCTAAAATATACAATTTATGTCTCAATTTTCTTGTAGGGTTAACCATTTCGGAAATATTCCTTGTTATAGGTGTGAGTTTCGGAAAACTTAAAACTTTCGTGAAATGGATTATCGTTGTTCATTTTTTATTTGGTAAGTGTGCAAAGAGAACGGGATCTCAAAGCTTTAAAAGATTTTACTATCACTCAAAGCCTTCTATATTCTTTCCCCTTGCAGCTACAAGGAAATAAGCAATAAGATAATTTGTACAAATGTTTATCTTAACTAGCACGAAGAAGATATAGAAATAAGAGTTTGTAAGAATGGTTAGTACAAGATTAGAGAAAGTCATGTGAGTGCAACACATCAGAGTTTTCTTACAGTAACCGTAGTAACTCCAATATTGTGAATATGAAAATAATTACTTATGTTTCACGGCCTCACAAAATAATAAAGGAGATGTTTTGTGTGTGTTACTAAAAATGAACAAGTTTATATTGGCGTTATTATACTGCTATTATTTCTTCCCAATGATGTTTTCTCAATAAATAGCGACGAAATAGCCCGAATGCTACAATGTGAATGTCACCCTGCTGCATTAACGAGAAATCATCATTACAAACTGTAATATATGTTTTTGTCTTTCTAGTGTCCTGAGAAGTTTAATGCCTGGTTTAATATTTTTAAACACCTCCAAAGAAACACAAGACTATTGGGTAAGTGTAACCTAAGGCTAAATATTGTAGGGATGAACCATGAAATTACGGGCAACGCCAGGTATTTCAGCTGGTAATAAAATAACATCAAGTGCATAGGCGCATGATTATTAATAGGCATGCCCAACATAAAACAGTGTTTTCTCGTAAACTTTAATCAGCATTTTTCCATACTCAAAATACTCTAAACTTTACAATAGTAGCTTCTTACTGTCTGTACCGTTTAGCTATGGTAAGTAAATAAAATAGTATGCTATCCTCAAAGACTCGATATCGATATTTCGCCGGAAATATAGATTTAGAAATCCCAGAGCGCCCAAAACTATTCGTTAAAACTGTATGTTTGTGAGAGTATGTGTGTTACTGTGAACATGACTCAAAAACCAAAACTTGGTGTCTAAGTCCAGCATCTTACACAGATCAAAAGCTTTTCTTGAATTTCCAAATCGATCCAAACAACCTCCCCAATTTTCTTTAACTGTTGCAAAGTAAGTCTATCGATTTTGATATCATATATGGAAACATGAACCAGACTGAAAATGTCAATGCTATAGCCGGGAATTGAACCACGGATATAGGTTTGTTTTGTCGTTGCTTTAACTAACTGAGCTACCATGACAACATGCCGGCACGACAATACATTCGTCAACCGACTCATATTTTTTTCGGTAACCCACAAGTCGTTCTTAATTTTTTTTCAGAGAGCATACCGCAACGACAAGTTATAATTTCATAAGTGCTTTAAGCTCTGATATTCATAGTTAACCACTAATCGGCAAATTAATATGGATAAAAGAATCATATAAATTGTATAAAATTCAATGTCTCAAATTAGTGATTATATTCTTTACTTTCTATACTAACTTAACTATATAATTAATTGAAATAGACAAATATGTAATGTGTAAAACAAATGTTTTGCTGACATCAATTTATATTTTTGTGTGCTGTGCTGATATACTGACACAAAACTTAATGGCGGGTGGCTCAACACAGCATCCAGTCAGAGACTTGTCAAGTTTCTTGGTGTCGTATAGTTAAACAAGCTGTGAAATCACGCTGTAAAGCCAGGGATATAAATATTGTTTGCGCCCACAAATGTTTTTTGCACAACAGGAAAGAGGGTAGTAATGGTTAGCTATTCGCCGCCATTGAATTTTGCGTCTGCCATAAACACGTTAACCTGAGACACTGTACCTGGTGTGTGTGTGTGTGTGTGTGTGTGTGTGTGTGTGTGTGTGTGTGTGTGTGTGTGTGTGTGTGTGTGTGTGTGTGTGTGTGTGTGTGTGTGTGTGGTGTATGCGCGCGCGCGTATGTTGTGAACAGCATGGCCCAAAAACGAGAAGTCGGATAAATAAAAAAAACTTGACATTTAAATTCAGTATATTCCAAATACGCAACATGCCATTTTTAACAGAACCCGCTTAACCCAAGCTACTATTATAGGGCAAATGTTTCGATTTTTTTTTCTAAAAATTGATGAAATTGTGATATACTTGTAATGTTTGCATAGTAAGAAGACACGGTACTCTGGAACATTCAGCAAAGTCCTCTTCACTCAAAAGGAGATTTGTATAATGTTTTACAAGGGTTAACCATAAAGAAGGGAGTAACAGTCTGTACTGCACAGCAAACGTGGATCTGTTTAAAACACATTTCATATACCATTTTTGTAGCACTAGCGATTTTCTAGATAACCTGCATTATTATTTTCAATTTTTGAACACTTTTTTAAGTATTGTCGTTATTCAGAGTATGGGATGTGAAGGTCAGGATATAGCGACCCATAAACATCTCACTATCGGTTCCTTTTCCTGCATCACCCTTGTGCCTATAATGAAGTGTGTAATGAAAGCATTTCCGCAAAGGTTTAAATCGATTAAAAGGAAGTAGAAAAATAAGCGTTTGTAAGAATGGTTTGTGGAAACTAATAATTTAATAATAATAATAATAATAATAATAATAATAATAATAATAATAATAATAATAATAATAATAATAATAATAATAATAATAATAATAATAATAATAATAATAATAATAATAATAATAATAATAATAATAATAATAATAATAATAATAATAATAATAATAATAATAATAATAATAATAATAATAATAAAAATAATAATAATAATAATAATAATAATAATAATAATAATAATAATAATAATAATAATAATAATAATAATAATAACAGTAGTAATAACAGTAATAATAACAATAACAACAACAACAACAATAATAATAATAATAATAATAATAATAATAATAATAATAATAATAATAATAATAATAATAATAATAATAATAATAATAATAATAATAATAATAATAATAATAATAATAATAATAATAATAATAATAATAATAATAATAATAATAATAATAATAATAATAATAATAATAATAATAATAATAATAATAATAATAATAATAATAATAATAATAATAATAATAATAATAATAACAGTAGTAATAACAGTAATAATAACAATAACAACAACAACAACAACAACAATAATAATAATAATAATAATAATAATAATAATAATAATAATAATAATAATAATAATAATAATAATAATAATAATAATAATAATAATAATAATAATAATAATAATAATAATAATAATAATAATAATAATAATAATAATAATAATAATAATAATAATAATAATAATAATAATAATAATAATAATAATAATAATAATAATAATAATAATAATAATAATAAGGTAAAATAAAATAAACTGTACCTATTGGGTAGAAAAAACACGTGAATATAATATACAAGAGTTGTTCACATTTTCGGTAAAGTTCCCTGAAATATTCCACTTAATAATAAGAACCTTTGTATGTTTATTTACTCTAAGAAACCAGTGTTAAACTTAGAAGCTCCAAGGGCCCATTATTACACAGTTTACCGAAAATAATGAACTGATTTTGCTTGACATTTATGGACATGTTTTCATGATACTGGCAAGAAGCAATTAAAATTGTACTATATACTAAATAAATTATAGTTTAAAGCGACAGTTTTAAAATATGCAACATTTTATATCTTATTTAGACGTTTTCTGTAGATGAAAGATGAGCATTTTTAGAGTATTTCTCCACCACTAATAACATTTCCCTGTAGTTATGTGTTTTTATTTTACAACATATTTCTAAGAATTTAAATAAAATACCATGTGTTCGAGTTGAAGTTACGAAGAAGATAGATCATATTCGGACGGCAGGCTCGAAAGCAGGCGGGACCCCTAGCGTTTCCAGATATCACACCGTAATGTCGGTGGACCTCCCATACAGCTTATTTTTCACCACATTGGTGTAAAATATTTTGGAGGCCTCCCCCAACGTCAAAACAGCATATGAACATAGGTCTCAAAATTATTTATTACCGAGTTACAAGAGAAACTTGAAGATTACAAGAATTGTTCAAGGTGACTTTGTTCAACTTAGCTATATACCCTAACCCTGCATTTTATGCCATTGATACAAATACCTGGAGTGTTTTGTATTTGGTCAAATCCATTGAGGCTTGGGCTCTCTCTGAGTGTCAATATCCAGTAAATGAGTCGCATAAACCAGAGACGTTGAATATCCCCAGACGAAGATATCCATTGGATTCCGATCAGGAGATTGAGCAGGCCATGTTCGACCAATCCATAAATGCAAAAACTCATCACTCAAGAATTTACGTATTATGCAACTGAAATGAGCTGGCGCACCATCGTGTAAAAGCCACATTCACTGGATGACGTCCGAGGCACATTAACAATGCAATAGTGCAAGCCATTTCTGAAAAACTGTAGATATGTCTCTGCATTGAGCCGCGGATGAAAGAAATATGATCCAATAAGGTGACCATAAATTATTCCACCCCAAATTTTTAGGCAGAATCTTTGTTAACGTCTGTGCTGTCGTACTTGTCGAGGGTTTTCATTCGTCCAGTTATGGTATTATGAAAATTGAAGATACTGTCACCGCTAAACCCAGCTTCATCAGTAAATAAGGTGCATGCTAACAAATTCATGAACATAGCATAATTCTATAACATGCGATGGCAGAAAGTTCTTCTTGATTCAAAGGCCGCCATATTTTATCCTTGCACCCGCTGAAAGCGATACGGGTACAGAAGATTTTCATGCGTATAGTCATGTGTCAAACGCCTTTGTTATGCACCTTGAACTCTCTGATGGCTTTGGGTCTAAATCACCAAGAACTTGTTCTTTACGGTCAATGCTTCGTACCCCAACATCTGAAACACTACTCTCAAACGAGTCTCTCTCTCTCTCTCTCTCTCTCTCTCTCTCTCTCTGAAACGTTGGTACATTCGGAGAATGTTCGTAAACAAGATAACTGCCTGTTGGGGCAACTTTCTGCATAAAGCTCATGTGGTCCTGATGCGTTCCCATCTGCAAGACCATACGTCCAATGCACATCGGCCTGTTCATTCACATAATACATGTTATTATGCCTTCTGAGCTCTACAACAAACAACCAAGCAAACAAAAAAAATTAATCAGTAGATATCTGTTTAATTCAATTAATTCTTTGCTCTAAAGCGAAGGGGAAAAACAATCCGAAAATCCGCGGACAACAGTTTAAGATTATTGGTGTCAACGAAAGGGCAAATCCAGTAATAACTCTTTAACAAACAATTTTCATACTCAAGTTCACATAAACATTTTTTATTGTTTTGATGTTGAGAGAACGTTCCCAAAATATTTGACACCAATAAGGATGCGCCATTGCATACCAGGCTTCATAACAACTGAACTTGAACTAAAGTAACATGCATAAATAAAAAGATTTAAATGTTACTCTTGGTGTCAGTGTAGTTGCACATTCACGTTACCAGTACTTACTCAACCAAAACAAAAAATTACTGCGTACAAATCTCAATAAGCACTTTCGTTTAAGTACCACCTGCGGTGTAGTGAGGATGGGGTAAACACTGGGGTTCAAATCCCACTATAGCGTACTCCCTGATTGAGGGGTTGTCCAGGGGTTCATCAGCAAATACCGGGGATGTACCTGGAACGTTTCCTTCCAAAGTTTTCTTTTAAAAATGTATAATTTTCATGAAACACTAATCTTAGAGCCTTGGTGTCGTATGAAGCGTGTGGGGGCGTTGAACACTATTAAAAAGAATAATTAGAATAAAGAGATGAGTGTGAAGTGACTTTTGTAAGAACATAGATTTTCCAAAATTTCCCCAGCCGTAGTGATGGTTTACAGGTGCAAGAGAGGGCATGGATTTGAGCAGAAAGCGAAGGATGTGAAACGAAACTGAAATGACAAAGGGCGTTACCGTAACCCTATTCCTTAACTCTCACTTTCATAAATTCAGCCTCCCATTCGTTCCAAATCGCTGAATGTTTCCCAGAAACCGGAGAAGTGATACCTACTTGTACACGCAGCTAGACGTCTGATAAATCTTGTACAGCTACTCAGCTCGACCACACACACATCAACTCTTTGAACAGCCAACATAAACATCTGTAAACCGCCCTGCCGGCTTTTAATGCCTCACATTTCGTATTTGATTTCTTCCTTGTTTCCTCCCACGGTAAGGACCTCGCCATTAGTCAGCAAACTTGGGAACATCACTGAGAGCGACAGTGTTTTGTCAGCCTTCATGTACTCTTGCTGATGCCAATAAACACCTGCACTACGTCACACAAAACCTTTTCAGAACAAACGTTTTAAATACAACTTCCCTGAATTTTATAGTCTCTGACCTGGCAAATAAAATGGTCACTGCAAGGTGTCGCAAAAGTAAATTCATAATGTTTTTTGTCCTCAATAGACTGTTTGTTCATTGTTATATATTTCTGTGCCACATTCATTAGGAAGAGAAAGTATTGTATTCTAAGTATTAAAACTCTGTTAGGTGCGCACCCTGATAAAACACAGTCGCGCAGAGCCTAGTAGGCCCGCGCTATGTTTTGTGCTTATATGTTTGTATTTATCTTTTTAAATTTCATTTTTCCTTTATTTATATCTTTAGCTTAAATATAAGCCCCGGCACAACAGCCATGAAGAGCCAAGCCTTAGCGCCCAGCCGCTGCGTCCCCCACCTCGGCCCACTGCAGGTGTCATTTGTGGGGTGCAGTACTGGAGGGTGGGTCGTGGTCAGCGTCCCGATCCCTCCCGGCCAGTTATGCGGTCTTCACAACCTGGGGCCACTACTTTTTCATCAAGTAGCTCCTCAATTGGTCCTCCCGGGACCTAACGAGGCTGAGTGCACACCGTGCCAGACCTCCCAGAGGTAAAATCCCCATGTTGGTACCGTGGATAATAATAATAATAATAATAATAATAATAATAATAATAATAATAATAATAATAATAATAATAATAATAATAATAATAATAATAATAATAATAATAATAATAATAATAATAATAATAATAATAATAATAATAATAATAATAATAATAATAATAATAATAATAATAATCATAATCATAATAATAATAATAATAATAATAATAATAATAATAATAATAATAATAATAATAATAATAATAATAATAATAATAATAATAATAATAATAATAATAATAATAATAATAATAATAATAATAATAATAATAATAATAATAATAATAATAATAATAATAATAATAATAATAATAATAATAATAATAATAATAATAATAATAATAATAATAATAATAATAATAATAATAATAATAATAATAATAATAATAATAATAATAATAATAATAATAATAATAATAATAATAATAATAATAATAATAATAATAATAATAATAATAATAATAATAATAATAATAATAATAATAATAATAATAATAATAATAACCATGATGTTACCTATAAAATACGTATTATTATGACACAGGTTGCTTTCATCCTCTTCTTTATGATTAGTTTCTGAGTCTAAAGATCTCGTATTCAGTTTGTCATCAGAATTGGAAATATCTGATTTATAAAAGTTGTCATCCAGGTCTAGGTAAGGTCTCATCATCACAAGGTAGATGACACACTTCTTCTTCAGCTCGTTGGGATTTTGTAGAATGTAGATCATACTCCTGTCTATGATAAGTAGTAACATACTACTTGTAGTAGCACAGCAATATTGCACAATTAACGTTTAGGCAATCACGTAGGTGCGTTCGCTCACAAACAATAAGTTTAAATAAACACCAGGCCTCTAGCGACCGACGGAGGGTTAAACAAATCGATTATCTTGACTTCATTATAATTATTTGTGTTGAGGGCCTTGAATAAAGCCGCGAATAAGATTGTGGTGTGTGTGTTTGTGTGTGTGTGTGTGTTGTGTGTGTATGTGTGCGTGAAAACTTTCTAGAACACAAGGTAAATATTTTAATGTAATCCTCATGCTTTACATTCAAAGAAAATTCTTACGTGTTACATTCACATGACCTTCCTTAGCCTATTTCGCGTATTAGCGGCTATACAAATTATTCTCGTGAAAGTTAGTTTTCCATTTCATTTTTATCAAGGTAAACTATTCTGGAAATAGCTGTACCATACATTTGGTTATAGATACAAAGAGAATAGCGATAGCCAGATGTTTTAGAACTGGATGCTTTAAGCTGGCCTTGGAACTACCTACGAATACCTCAGAAATGGTTGATGCCACAAAAGTTATTTGAAATAAATAGTGTATTTAAAGAAATGTTCGTATTTTCTGAGGTACGTTTTGCTCTATCGCTTAGCGAATATCAGTTATGCAACATTGTATAAATTTCCCTCTGATTGAAATGGACTTCACTAGCTATTCCCAAAGGATTAAGATATGTATTTTATTTGTCGCGTAAACATCTTTAATATACTTACGTCATTTAATCAAATGGTTGGTCATTTTTCGAGAAAATAAAAAAAGTCCGAAAAATATCCTGTATAAAGGGTAGTTTGGAGTAGAGAACCGAGCAGACTGCCCAGGCGTTAAAGTCTGTGGCTTACATAATGGAGGTCACGGGATCGATCCTCCTGGACGACCTCTCCGACCCATAGGTTTTTTCGGATGTTTCCCTGGTAGCCAGGCGAATGTTGAGAAGGATTTTCCATAGGCTACGAATTTCCTGTGCTGCATTTCATTACATTAATTATTTCACTTCACCCTTCATCCCGTTAGGTTTCTTTCAGTGTTGGAAGAGTCGGCGAGCAGCAGCACGGCAGGGGGAACAAATGCTCCCTGTATGTCTCGTCCCCCGGATTGGAAGGTGAGCCTACTGGTTACCGGGCCCTCCATTGGATGGTATAAGCCTGAGGGGGGAGGGTGGCGGTTTCCAAGTCCCGCGACCCCCTTGGCTGTACGAATCCGAAGGAGTGAGGGAGGAACCGGAGTGAGCCAGCCTCCGCTGGGGTACTTCTAACTGGGAAAGTGCAGGGACCCTGCCCTCCGCTCTGTCGAGGCAACGTTTCGGCCACCCTTCGGATCCATTCGCCTCATCCATCCTCCCGGGGGTGCCCCGTCAGGGGCATAGACACAAAAGATCGCCTTTCGGTCGAGGTGCTAAGCCCCATCCGCAAGTTGTCATAGAGTCACTAGGGTAGGAGGATTTTTTGAAAATCTTGCTGTCGCATCTTTGAGTGGTATTGAACTTGAGTATAACTTTATACTTATTAGATATTCTTTTCTGAGATATGCTGTTCATACAAAGAGAGAGAGACGCAGACCATTCTCTAAAATTGCTTTTTGTGTTTAGGCCTGAGAACACATGTACATGTCTGGTAAAAACTCAACAACGAAAAATTTGATTGGTACTTCTTGTTCTTACTATGGTAGTGGAGAAAGTAATAATTTATTATATGGTATCCAAGATGGCTCTAACAATTTTGAGATATTAGACGATAAATGAAACACTTATACTGAATTTTCTGTAAAGGACCAGTGAAGTCCCCATCTTCACTGAGTTTAACTTTCTTTACCAACACCTGTAGTAAATAGAAGCACCTACAGTAATCCGCCTAAAATTTCGATGTTGATATTTGATGATTTACGGTGTTCTGTATATCAGAAGAGCTTACTTAGAAAAAAAAAAAAAAAAAAAAAAAAAAAAAAAAAAAAAAAAAAAAAAAAAAAACCTCATAACTCAAAAGCGAAATATCGGATACATACCAAACTTGATATTTCAATTCAGCATCTTTCCAGGATGTGTCAGAAAGATTTTCCAGAAGCTCCATACACTCTGAACAGCCACTGCATGGAACATTTTAGTTTTCTTAAAAATGCCTCTAAGGATTTTGATCAAGATCGTATCACTTTGAATAACTGGTAAACCATAAGAGATAAACAAATCTTACTTCAACAAAATGGGATACGTAAACTTAAGACAAATATGTTTGTGATATTGACATTTTCGACAGATTTGTTGTAACATATTAATTTCTGGCAATGCCATGAAAAGTTTGGAATTTCAGAGTCATATAGGAGACCACTTTTAAAGACCTCACCATCGCTTGAGCCTCCTGAATCCCTCTTTGTACCTAAAACGGAATGTGCAATAAAACCATTTCTGAAAGTTCCTCTCAACTGAATTAAAGAAAAAATAAGCTTTTGCGCTGTAACCCCTACCGAGCTTGTCTTTCTGGTGGCAGATAGAGGATCCCATAAAACACAATGGGGTGGTCCGAACATATTGAATGAGGACCCGCGGACCAATAGAGAGCCCAGTGCCTGGGGGCTTAAATATCGGGGCACCTTCCCTCCTGGGGATATGAATTAAGAGGG
Organism: Tenodera sinensis; assembly: GCA_030765045.1. Lineage (NCBI taxonomy): Eukaryota > Metazoa > Arthropoda > Insecta > Mantodea > Mantidae > Tenodera > Tenodera sinensis. Next base: position 245,253,612 of record CM060964.1, on the reverse strand, counting down.
TAGGAGAAGGCAGGGGAGTTAGGGAAGGTAACCCTGCTCGACCAAAGCTGAGGTGGTAGCCCCACCAGTTGGTCTTACTCTACGCAGCACTCGTAATGCTGCCAGAGGACATTTTCAATTACTGGTAAGCCTCCCAACAATAGCCGGACTGTAAATACCGGACACCAACCAAACCAACGAAAGAAGGATTCATGACTTGGGATTTTGGAAGAATTAACATTATGTACATGGAATGTAAGAAGACTAGCAGCAAAAGAAGCAGCATTAATTAAAGAGTTAGAACACATGAATGTAAACATTAGTGTCATTACTGAAACCAAAAAGAAATTGAAAGGCACTGAGCAAATAGTAAGTCACATTTTAATCCACAGTGGAGTGATATCAAAGCAAAGACCAGCAAAAGGAGTGGCTTTATTGGTTGACGGAAACTTGAGTAAAAGAATTGAAAGTTATGATTTTATCAATAAACGAATAATAACATTACTTTTTAAGATTCGTAGAGGACAACTGGCAGTAATTGGGATATATACACCAGAGGAAGGTAAAACTAAGGAAAAAATAGAATTTTATGAACAATTATTAAAAGAAATAAACAAATACAGAAACAAACATTTAATTCTGGCAGGAGATCTCAATGCATGATTGAGGAATCAGCCTATCTCAAAAGTTATTGGTAATTTTGGAGTAAACCACTTACATAAGAATGGAATGGAACTCCGATAATTTGTTACGTTCGATAACTTAAAAATTACCAACACCTTCTACAAAACAAAAGATATCCATAAATATACATGGAGTGCCAGAGGACAAAGGAGTTTGATTATGTAATAATAAACCATAAGTTCATTTGGTTTAATATGGTTGGATCCAAATTCAATTTATGGACAAGATAGAGAAAAATGAAACCAAAGAAGAAGAGCAAAAGAAGGATGTTGTTTATAAAGGTAACCTACTTCAAGACCTAAGCATAAGAAGGCTGTATACGCAAAGACTGAATAATATCATAAGACAAATACAAAAAGAGAGTGGCATTGAGAAAGTATAGAATAATATAGCAGAGTCAATTAAAAAGGAATCAGTTGAAGCAGTAGGGAAGAGAAAAATATACATAGGAAAAAACGGATTAAGAATTTGGAATTAAGAAATTCAAGAAGCAATTGAAAAGAAAAAGAAAGCATGTAGGAAACTCTTACAAACTAGGACACCCAAAGCAGAGCAAGAATATCACAGGAAAGGAAAGATAACTAAAGCAACAGTAAAACAAGCACATCAAGAATGCTGGGATAATGTTATTCATCAATAGGAACATGATCTGCATGGAAGAGAATTCGCATATAAAACCATAAAGATGTAGCGAAAAGATGTGAAAGACAAAGTCTGCATAAATAATATTACAGAGTCTGATGGATATCTCACTATAAAAATTTATAGCACAAAGATAACGAGGAAAATAAAACAAAAGACACAGAAGAATATGATGATTCAGTATACTCTGTACATCAAGAGATTAGAGGAGACGTAAACAAAGCCAAGTGCGAAGTTGGTGAAAAGACAATAATATTGAACGTGTTTAACAAGTTCTGCGTGAAATAATCCGAAGACGTGATGAAATTAACATCCGAGTTTACCGATGTGTCAGTTGCAAGTATTTACAGCACACGCAAGGAAATTCCTCAGTTGGTGAAGTCAGAGCTCCCGGTAAAAAGCGACCACGTGCCAGGGAAATGTTGGATGTAGCTTGCAACGAATTTGTGACATCTGCAATCTGTCGAAAAGTTCACCAGTTCTGTGTTAACAATGAATCCCCACCTTTAACAAAGTGCTGTTGGTAGTTAACTCTGCTCCCGATCTCCCAGATTTAAAACGAACTTCCCTGCACAGGCTGCTTCTGGAGTTTGTGGGCAGGAAATGAAAAAGTGTTATTGTGTACAGAGACAACGTAAGTAGCAGTTAATTTCCATGTGCTACATGTTATTTGGATCAAGTAAATATATCCTTTTAGTAGTGTAAAATATATATTATACCTACGCGTAGTGGTTACTGTGTTACGTCATTGCGAATGTACATGGCCACGGAGTGATACAAATCGGTGTTTTGTTTACATTTTTGTTTACATCCCGGGTACGATTCCTGGCAGCCCCTACTCTGAAACATGGGTTTTTCTTGGTTTCCCCGTGTCCGTAGACAAATGCTGTGGTAATTCCTCATTTCCTATACATATAATTTCCTTAATTGTCAACTGTTTCAGGGTTATAGGACCCGACGACGGTATTACGGTTAGACAGTAGAGTTGCCCTTTGAAGAGATTTCTTTCTGGCGTGATTCGGGACTGCTCTTAGAACCCTGTTACGGTACTTCAGGGCGGGTGCCCCTTCGGGGGACGCCGGCTGTTCGAGGCTTGTGGATGGACTTCGTCGGTTTCGGATGCGTTCGAAAAGGAAACGTTAGGGACCCCGTCCATTCTTGTGCCCGTCGTCATCCGGATATGATCACCCTTTTGATCTCTCCCCTCATCGCCTCTTCCTAGGGATCTCGATAGAAGCACAGAGTGTCGGATGACCCATATGCGATACTGTGCTGTGGTTACGGATCCTCCGTAGTATGTACCCCTACCTTTTACTTACAGCGTATTACGCTGCACAATATTCTGTGTCTATTAATATCTGCTAATAACACTGGTCAACAAATAATATCCGCCAGAAAATCTGATTGGTGTAAGATGTGAAGTTCACTGCGCTGATTTCAGAACTGGTTTCCTCTCCTTCCTATCACGTATAGTTTTCTGTTTATCCGTAATATTCGATTTACGTTTTACTGTGCTTAAAAACTGAGGGATCTATTTGCTATAGCACACCACAAGGGAAAGAGAAAGCGATCTTATATCTCTTATGTGTCCTATTACACTGCAGATAAGCAATGATTCACCAAGGAATGTAAGCAAATTGCTTTGCAATACATCCCAGACAGCTATTCAGTTTTAGTAAGAACAATCACACTGACAGGTGTCTTTATTAGTGGTGTAGTGATAGCAGTGTATAACAGCGTGCGTGAAAATTTGAAATACAGCTGGTTGGGAATACAACTAGACTCCAAGTTAAAAAAAAAGGTGAGTACATTAATGCTTGTTTGTTGTGTTTGTTGCCAGGAAACTTGGTGCACAAATACGTATTTTAGCCTGCAACTTGTTGATATATATTAGAAAATAGAGCAAAATCAGTATTTATATATTTCCTCCAGAAAGTGAACCTGAAAGGCTCCAAGAAACCGGACTTGAAACTGATAATGAACCGGTGGGCCTAGATCCTGACTTTGTTCCTGACATTCCTACTTCTGAAACACAGAAGTTTAATCAATCCGAATTAAATTATCTCGTTAGATACCTTTCACTTTCAAAGGACAAATCAGAACTACTAGCATCTAGGCTGAAGGAGAAAGATATGCTCGAGTAGGATGTCAGGATTTCTCATTCCAGGACAAGAAACAAAGTTTTGGAAACATTATTTTCTTTAGACGGTCCAATGGTATTCTGTAATGATGTGAATGGCCTGTTTGAAAAAATGAAAAAAAAGTACGGCGCATTGGATTGGAGATTGTTTATTCATTCGTCTCAGAAAAGTTTAGAAGTGGTTCTTCTAATTAATGGAAACCTGAAACCTTCTGTACCCATTGCCCATTCTGTCCATCTAAAGGAGAGTTATGAAAACATGAGTGTGGTATTAGAAGTAATTAATTACAACTTCCACCAGTGGAATATCTGTGGAGATTTGAAAATTCTAGGTATGCTATTGGGAACCGGGGGGGGGGGGGGTACAAAATTCTGCTGCTTCCTGTGCCTATGGAATAGTCGTAAAACATAAGAGCATTGCGTCAAACATAACTCGAAGCAAAGACACACTATCAACCCAGGAAAAGAAAATGTCAAGTACGTCCAACTGGTTGATCCTTGTGAATAGTGAAATGCTTTTTAAAAACTCTTGGGAAAGCCAATGCAATTGGATTTGAATACCTTAAAGAGAAGTTTAGTTTCATATCAGCCATAAAACTGAAGGAAGGTGGAGGGAACTGTTGCGTGATGAAGATTTTCCAAAAAGATTCAATGAGACTGAACTGAAAGCCTGGAATTACTTCAAGTGAGTTTGCATAAATTTTCCTTGGAAAACAAAGTCACCTGACTATAAACAAGGAGTGCTGGAACTGCTTCATGCTTATAAAGAAATGGGTGTTCACATGTCATTGAAAATTCATTTCCTAGATCCCCATTTGGATTTTTCTCCAGCCAACCTTGGTGATAAAATGGGCGAAAGATTTCACCAGGACATCAAAGTGATGGAGAATCGTTACCAGGGTTTCTGGAGTGAGACAATGATGGCAGATTATTGCTGGATGCTGTATCGTGACAATGCAGAGAAATCACACAAACTACAATCGACTAGCAAGCAGTTTTAGCTCCCAATTTGTGAGCAACTGACTTTATTTTTCCGTAATTATGAACAATTGAAATAAGAACTAATTTCACAGTTTTTATATTTGTTTTCTATCAAATTAATGTTGAAAACAGTAATTTTCTTTATCTTTCTGCCAATGGAATGTAATATGTACATTTTCACATATTTTTCAAAAAGTGTCATATGTTTTTTGGACATTAATCAATAATTTGAAATGATGCGGAGATATTAACAATATATTTGGATTCAGGGCACCGACTTTAACAGGAAACATTTTGGTTTTAAGTTTTGTATTAAGTAGGTTGCTCATAAAATAATAAATTTGAGATTATGTATTTACTTTGAAATGTGTGATTTATTGATTACATAAGTTAGCTATAATTGAAAAACTATACATTATAGAAGAAAACTGAAAACATATCCAAATTCAGCTAAGAAAGTTGGTCTAGAACAATCTTGTTTGATCTGGCAGTTAAAATAACTTCATTTTTGTTGACCAGATTAATCAATCATAATTATTAGATTTCGGGGGATCGGGGGATTAGATAGATTAAATCGGGGGATTTGACTGCAACATTTGATGACGTGTTTAGTAGTCGAACTTTTTAACTTACTGTAGATTTTCGTGTTTTTTTAAAGAATTTGCACACGCACATTCACTCTCACATTCACACTTGCACATGCTATGGGGGTGAGGGAATACTTATAATTAAAGAAAAATGCCCAATCCCGGCTAGGAATCGAACCCAGGACTTCCAGGAGAGAAGTCAGCACACTGAGTACTACGAGATAGCACGGTGGCAGTCATGTTGTTTCGAGGTTGGAAGTATGTTTAGTTAAACACGCATTGTTAAGTGTGATGCATATTTGTTATGAGAGTTCCCCTTCTAGGCAAAGTTAGACCGTTACAGTTCTGCACAAAAGCACCACTGTCGATGTAAATAATAATTATTGCTGCAGTACATTTCGGTTGAGTCAGTTTTAGCATTTACTTTCAAAGCTTGTTTTACACACAGTGGGCCTGTCTTGTCAAAATATGTGTGATTTTATTTAAAGAACATTAAAACTCGACGCAGCACTAGCTGTAAATTTTGTATTCCATAGTACCATGATAAATAAAACTATTTTTTAATGTGCTGTGACAAAAACGACAAAAGACCAGTCCAATTATTCTTTTTCCTCACTTTATTGTCATTCCAAAATGTTTGCACAGATACACAGTTCTCTTTTACTGACGTTACCGTAATCTTTAGTCTTTCGTGATATTATAACTCTCAACTGTTTTCTTCTCGTAACATTGACTCACTCCTTTTACCGTCTTTCTTCACTTCCTCTGTCTCTCAAACACCAACTCTGACGATACAATCACTCAGCACTCATAACTACTTTGCTATCTTCCTTCACTATTCCACGATACATGCAGCTGACACACAAATACACACACACAAATACACACACACACACGCACACACCCACACACACACACACTCACACACACTCAAACTAACAACTGACTGATTCATGTCTGTAACTCACCCTGCTCGTTGCTTCGCCTTCTTATATAGCGAGAATAACGTAACACGGACATTTCTCGAACTTCTATAAATACGCCTGCTGCCGGCCATTCTCGAATAACCTGGAAAACCCCTTTTGGCTCTGCCGCTCTCATTTTTATCACGTGCTCACAAGAGTCGTGCGAGGCAACCTGACATTGAGCATCTTTGATGCACGTACCGCCAGTGAGATGGTACAGCCCGACCCGACCTTCCTTTGTTGTGTGCTGCGGTCGGAGTCACGCTAAGATAGTTCGAGGAAAAATCCATAATGCTGTAGCGCTGGTACGATATGCTTTTATATTATAAAGCTGGCAAACCCTGACACACACAGACACATACCACACATATACACAAACTTTCTCTCCTTATAATATTGGTATAGATAATAATGGATCCTTTGCATCAGGAATGGTGAAGTCGGAAACAAAGGATAAATGACAGTTCTTCCACAGTCCCATTTTAAATAAGCAAGCTAGTGGAGAATTAAAAACTTCGACAATAAGGGAATAGTGCATGAGATTTACTGGCATGAGTAATTGTGTTTCAGTTGTGTATGCCTATGTGCGTGAACTTTAATGTTTCATTTATATACTGCTTACCGAGCGGGATGGCTCAGGTGGTTTCGCCTGTGGCCTGCATTCTGAAGGTCCTAATTGCCGGTCTCCCTGACCCATAGGTTTTTTCCAGTAGTTTCCCCGGGTCGCAAATTCTGGGTGGGTTCGTTACAGCACCCGAATTTCCGTCCCTCTATTTCACTTCATTCTTCATTTCCTTTCACCCTTAATTTGCTGGTCTCTTCCAGGGTAGTACGTGTCAGCAGGGGTCTCGGGTTACTGGAGGGAACATGCACTCTATAAACCTTTGTCTTTCGACGAGGTGGTCTTCGGTCTCTGAACCCCCTGCTTGATGTCTAAGATCGCGGGTGGGCAGGACGTTGCTTGTATTACATGCTGCCAGGGAGTTTTGATATGTCGATGTTAGGAAAACTTGGCCTCTGCTCTATCGTGACTCCTTGGGTCGGCTGTGCTCTGTTTTCTCTCGCCTCATCCTTGCTTCTGGGGTGCCCCGCAAAGGCCATAGGTACGAAAGATCTTCGATATGGAGTTTCGAATCCCTCCGCGAAGTCCTATTCTAACCTAACCTATCCTATACACTACAGCTCACTAATTTCAATGCATCTAATAATTTACGTATAGTTCCCTGTAGACACAGTACAACACCATGGTTACATTTGAGTAAAACAGGAACAGTACAACATTTGTAAACATGTCAGTTTTATGTGTTTGTGTTCATCTAGATGCAGTATTACCCCTAAAGAATGTTATGTATATAAACAATAGTTACCTGAACTGGTATGTTTGCACACCTAATTGACGACCTGGTTGATACGCCTCTGTTGTTTCCTGTACATTAGGCATGGGGAAGAGGGGTGACAGGGATGTCATCGAGTATTTACCCTCTCCACTAGTGACACAATTTGAAGGACTGACCGGTTCTCTGAGGTAGACAGACAATAGCGAAAAGCGTGGCCTGGTAGGTAACCTCTGTGAGGCAGTGGACGGTGTCAAAAAGTACGATGTAGGGGAAGTGACTCGTTGAGTCAGTTCTCCCCATCTATGCTTTACGTGACAGTCCAGCGTACTTCAAGCATTACCAAGATACATACTATTTGGTTCCTGCATTTCAGTTCCTTAATGGCAGTTGACAGTGTGCACATTGTTATTATTGCTCCAAGAGAGAATATATCCATAGAATAACGCTATTCTATTCATTGCGAAACAATGTAGCGTGTAATGCACCCCTTACCACAGACAACAGGTAGCATTAAGGACATACAACAACCAGAACAATCTCATTAAACAACTAAAGATGATAAATTCGTCAGAATTACGAAAATGGTTCATGCAGAATTGTTAGAAATTAACAACAAAGTAATATATGTAGCAACAGTAAAAAGGAGACCGATTGAAGCCGCAAGCAAACCCTATCTGAAGCCCATAAATATTAAGAAGAAATTCGAATGGGCCAGAAAATGTTGTCATTGGAACCCGAGGAGTGGAAAAATGCGTTTATTCCAGACGAATCAAAGTTCGAGATTTTTGGAACCAGAAGGAGAATATTTGTTTGCCGATGTGGAGGAGAAAGGTTGGTCCAGAAGTGCATTCTACCTACAGTTAAACATGGTAGGGATTCCGTTATGGTTTGGGAATATTTTATAGGAGATTAAAGTTGGGGATATTGTGCAAATAGAAGGATGTATAGATCAGAAACACTACTATCCCATACTTCAGTATCATACCGTACCATGTGGACTGCGCTTAGGAAGGAAAAGGTTCACCTTGCAACAGGATAATGATCCAAATCGTCCGTCAGCGTTCTGTAACAAGTAAATAACATCAAAGGAAAAATAGAAAATACTGAAAGACATGAGTCCCAAAGCCGTCCCAAAGCCCCGATTGTTATCATACTGAAATGGTCTGGAATGAAGTTGACAGAAGTATCAGGTAAGTTCATATATCCAACAACAAACTTCCCTGAAGCTTGTTAAGTTTATATGGAATCACACAGACTTGTTTACTGCCAGCATTGAGTCTGTCAGGCATTCATTAAATACAAGGTGGGATACTTTGATGAAAGTAAAATATGTTTAATTATTAAGTTTATACACAGGTAATTATATTTTTGGAGAAATGAAGTTTGTCTAGTGTTTATGTCTAAAATACCAGATAAGTAATTGTGTATTAAAATTAATGCGTGGTAGTGTATGCCGCCTTTAACAAAGCGGAGGCTTTTCCTGGAACAACTGCTGATCGGCAATGATGATTATTCGTTTACTATTTGTTTAACGTTGGGTTTGTTTACGTTAGGTTTTATTTATGAGCATTACATTCACACACACACACACACACACACACACACACACACACACACACACACGCGCGCGCGCGCGCGCACACACGTTTACCTTATAACACTTATAACTCCAGAATCCAAGGAGAGTGGCGAATAATCCTGGCTGAAGAAAAATTCCCATCCTCCAGACGGAAATCGAACCTGGGACGTCGGATTTGTAAGCTAGCATATTAAGTACTACAGATGCAGTCTGTGGGTGAACTTGACGAAGTACATATTGTTAGGACACGATGTTACAGATGAGACAGAGAGAATCACTGAATATCGATATTAACCTCAAAGAAACAGAAACACCAATTATAATGAGAAAAGTTTAATAAATTGTGATGGTATATAACCTCTTTGACATATCAAATGGTGATCAATAAAACTATATACTGAGGTGCTACATAAAAAGGGGAATTTAAACATGCAAATAACAATCTTTGTGCGCTCTGAAAGGGTTTCCACTATGTTCAATTTTTATTTTCTCTAGCTGCTATGCAGTAGCATTCCACTCAAACCTCTGGTGTAGTCAATTCACCGAAATACATGTTTTGAGGTCCCAAATAAAGTGAAATTTTAAAATATCTACTTTTGTATCTGTCTGTCAACAGCACAACATAAAAACGAAAAGGTTTTTTCCAATTGAAGTTTAGGGTCTTCAAAAAGATCTCAAAAAAAAAAAAAAAAAAAAAAAAAAAAAGGCCTCTATACAAAAGTACAATTTAGACAGACAAACTGACGTTACTTTCGACTCTCACAAAAGTTGCTGTAATTTTTTATTTAAATGACATACATTTAAGTGTTAAGAAGAAGTGGTCGGCTGTTTAAACATTTGACTGTTTCTTCAGCCTTCTTTAGTCCCCTTTTTACCCAGTGCAACGAAATGTATAATGAAACCATTTCTGAAAACATTTATGTCTTTTGACATGAAGTGGATAGAAAATTAAGATTTTGTGCAAAGGGCTTGTAGAATATATGCTCTATACTCCTATAAATGACAGTGACTAGTGAAAGTGATGAAAATGTAACTTATGTGACACAGCTTTTCTAAGTTTTTAACTGAAATTAACATTTCTCTATTGTATAAAAGCCCTATGAGCACCGAAAACAATTTAGCTCTGTGTAATAATGTCGCTTGGAGGACTTCTACATAACTTGTTTACAAATTCTCTGAACCAAAACTGCCAGCACTTAGTTCCAATAGCTACTGACCTATGGTTCTTACGTTTGAAAACGTTGCTATCCGGTGTTTAAAAATTCTGCAGACACTAAAAACCAACACGGTCTCGCCTTTATCATACCTAACACTCCAACTCAAGTAAACTTCACTACCTTGTGGTTTATTACCATGAGGTGATGACTTATGTTCAAACGTCCACTCCCTTATACAAACAAGTCCTACTTAGCGCAGTTTATGAACATTTTACTGTCATAGGCTACCTTCACTTCTACTTTACATGTGTAACACTTACCAAGAAGTCTTTTGATGACGCCTGAGCCTGATATACAAGGTCTGTACTCTTGATGCTGAAACAGAGAAAGTTAACTTGTAGTGACTGTACTGTATATCAACCTAACATGCGCTTCCCATATCTCGACTTGAAACAAAACAATAGACACTTTTTGCGCTCGTTCACCTAGCGCAAAAAGTGTGTATTGTTTTGTATTCTTAATAATTTATATTCTTCAAGAAATTTATCAATAATCACATTTCTCGTTTGTGACATTTACGCCCTTCTTTTGTCCCAACTTCAATCCTTGTAACTAGCTCTAATATAATTAATTTGTTGACAAATCTTCTTAAATACGTGTAGATTGCCAAAAACAAGGAGTAGTAAACAATGCGCACTAACAATAAATAAAGAGAATAATAAAACTGAAGTAAAATATAAAACGTGTATATATAGCGAGCACAGAAATCCTTAATGTCCAATTTAAAATGTTAGCAGCTAAATTAATGCAAAGAAAATTCTCACTTTTAATATATTGAAAGAACAAACGATATTACAGTTCATCTATTATAGGAGCTTTTTTCAGGATTTTCATTTTATTATTTAAAAAGTTTACCACTACTGAAATTAAAAATGTAGAAAATCCAAGAAGTCTATAACCCTAAAAATCACCATGTTTTCAAGCCTTTGAGTAGAAATCTGCACTGTTTAACCCTAAAATTAGTATATAGTTAGCACTGGAAAAAAGTCTTAGATTACCTACAAAGGCTACCCACCCTTATTTTACATTATATTTCCTTAATATTTTTAAAACTGCCTTTACCCTTTATTTTAACCCCTTGTTTGACAAAACTGCACTGATTGACCAATTAGGGAGCAAATTTGTGCACCTGAGTAATAGGAGTTGGTGACTATTAATGAATATCGTTCAAGTTAAAAAAACTGCCCCATTAATTTTTTTAATTCTTATGTAGAAGTTTGTACCATTTGATCAATACTTTTGATGCTTTCGCTTAAGTTATGATAGAAAATTGTGGTCTGCTCGTGACTTTCAAAAACTACTCCTACAAACACGAAATTTTAAATAAACAAAGTGTGAATAAATGTAAATGCGAGCGACGATTTATGTGAAATAAGAACATGGTCTGAAACTATTGGAATAGAAGCTCTCCGGCAAAGAACGCATTTGGAATTCGACCTCCTCTATGGGGTGCCCTGCATGCCTTTATCTCTTTCGACTTTCACATTTTTAATTTCCCGGGTTTGTGACATTCTTTTATATTGGGCAGCAGATATGATTACAAAGTGGCCGTTTCATAAATAATTATTACGTGCTTGGTAGTAAGAAAAAACAGGAACTTCGTCTTATCTACCTGCAGCTCTCAGTAAGGGGGGTCCTGCTGGCCTCACCGTCAGTTCCATGAAAAGTGGGCACCAACTACCGTTTCTTTCAACGTATTTGTGCAATTTTATCCTGCATTTAAGGAAATAAATAATAAAAGAACATGATTATGCAAATCGTTACCGACTGTACGTCTCATGAACGTCTTATGGATAAAATTGAATTATTTTAATGAAGTGCCTACCAGCTCAAAACTGGATAACTAAAAATAGACACGGGCTACAGGTGAAACTAATACTACTAGATAAAATACGTCAAATGGCAAAAGATCGTATTAACCTTTAGTAAGGATGCCAAAGGTAGGCTACCACAAATCATTGGTTATGTTCCGAAAGGAAACAGAGGTTTGGAAAGACTGAACTTAAATCTTGAAAGAAGGAGAAGAAAAGGAAGAACAAGATATTGATGATAATGATGATGATGAAGAAGAAGAGGAAAAAAATGAAGAAGAAGCTCAAGATATGTCATGCAAGAGTTCCAAGACTTTTGAAATCATTTCAACAAAGTATAGTCTAGGGACTTCCAGATAATGGTTCAGCTTTTCTTTTAGCTAAAAGCTTATTCTAACATTTTATATCAAGTGGCCCACTTCATACGGTATTGGAAGTAGACAATCCTTCGTGCGTTCAAAGAGCTACAGAACCCAACGGCGCGATTGCTGTGTAGCGGGTGCCAGTGGCGTTAATGAACTTAGTTCTGCTTGGAATACAAGAGAGTGGGAGAGCAATTCCATAAGCTTCAACTATCGTGCGTAGCGCGTGATACTAGACAAGAGCAGTTTTAGACTATGCTCCACTTCACTTGCACGACTTTATTTTCCAGGGAATAAACTCATTCCTGTATATATGCATCTGGATTGTAAGTTACCGTAACAAAATCCATGCAAACATTAATGTAATGTTTCATTGGCACTTCTTTGGTTCTTATTAATTTTATTGTTGTATTTTATTATTGTTTTTAGTTATTGTTACTTTTGTTTGTCATTATTATTATATTATTTATATTTTTATATTATTATTAGTTTTATTTTATTCTTGTTGGTGTGTTTATTATGATAATTATGCTTATCACCATCATTACTACTACTACTACTACAACAACTACTACTACTATTATTATTATTATTATTATTGTTATTATTATTGTTATTATTATTATTATTATTATTATTATTATTATTATTATTATTATTATTATTATTATTATTATTATTATTATTATTAGTAGTAGTAGTAGTAGTAGTAGTAGTAGTAGTATTGGTGGTGGTAGTAGTAGTAGTATTGGTGGTGGTGGTAGTAGTGGTGGTGGTGGTGATGGTGTTGGTGGTGACGGTGGTGGTGGCGGTGGTGGTGGTTGTGGTGGTGGTGGTGGTGACGGTGGTGGCGATGGTGGTGATGGTGGTGGTGATGGTGGTGGTGATGGTGGTGGTGGTGGTGACGGTGGTGGTCGTGGTGGTGATGGTGGTGTGGTGGTGCTGGTGGAGGTGATGATGGTGGTGTTGGTGGTAACGGTGGTGGTGGTGACGGTGGTGGTGGTGGTGTGGTGGTGCTGGTGGTGTTGGTGGTGACGGTGGTGGTGGTCGTGGTGATGGTGGTGACGGTGGTGGTGGTGTGGTGGTGGTGATGGTGGTGGTGACGGTGGTGGTGGTGATGGTGGTGGTGCTGGTGACGGTGGTGGTCGTGGTGGTGGTGATGGTGGTGGTGTGGTGGTGCTGGTGGTGGTGATGGTGGTGTTGTTGGTGGTGGTGGTGTTGGTGGTGGTGGTGTGGTGGTGGTAGTTGTGGTGGTGGTGGTGACGGTGGTGGTGGTGACGGTGGTGGTGGTGTTGGTGGTGGTGGTGTGGTGGTGGTAGTTGTGGTGGTGGTGTGGTGGTGGTTGTGGTGGTGGTGGTGATGGTGATGGTGGTGGTGGTGACGGTGGTGGTGGTGACGGTTGTGGTGGTGGTGGTGACGGTGGTGGTGGTGATGGTGGTGGTGACGGTTGTGGTGGTGATGGTGATGGTGGTGGTGGTGACGGTGGTAGTGGTGATGGTGGTGGTGGTGTTGTGGTGGTGGTGTTGGTGGTGGTAGTGGTGGTGTTGGTGGTGGTGGTGTGGTGGTGGTGGTAGTTGTGGTGGTGGTGACGGTGGTGGTGGTGACGGTTGTGGTGGCGATGGTGGTGGCGGCGACCGTGGTGTCTTTCTCCCAGCCAGATTTAGAGGACCACGGTATCTGGAATTCGTGCAAGGTGAGCTTCAGGATTTTCTTGATGAGGTTCCTGTACAACACTGTGCACTGGTTCAAACGAGATGATGCACCGTCTTACTATTATGAACTTGTAAAGGTATATTTCAATTGTGTCTAGGTGGCCTAATACCTCGGCCACCAACATCTCCTGATCTAACCCCAGTAGATTACTTGTTTTGGAGTCACTCAAGAATATTGCGCTAGATAGAAATCCCCTTAAGGGATCGTGTAAGCATATATTATATCGGTCACATCCGCAGTTCTCAGAAACGACAATACGGATAAAAGAGGCGCTTGGAACATTGTATCAATCAACAGGGGTATCATTTGAATACGTATTTTATGAATGAAGTCACCATAACAGTAGCCTTTGATGATAATGACAATGACAATAATAATAATAATAATAATAATAATAATAATAATAATAATAATAATAATAATAATAATAATAATAATAATAATAATAATAATAATAATAATAATAATAATAATAATAATAATAATAATAATAATAATAATAATAATAATAATAATAATAATAATAATAATAATAATAATAATAATAATAATAATAATAATAATAATAATAATAATAATAATAATAATAATAATAATAATAATAATAATAATAATAATAATAATAATAATAATAATAATAATAATAATAATAATAATAATAATAATAATAATAATAATAATAATAATAATAATAATAATAATAATAATAATAATAATAATAATAATAAATGATAATAATAATAGTAATAAAACTCGTCCATTATGAATTAGAAACCTGAAGTCTATGCGCTAGGTAGCTGCTTTAACCGACTTCAAATGTTTTACGATTTCGAATTCCGCTTCAAGCTGCAAGTTTTTATATCCTTAATACACATTATTGTACTAATTATGGTCCTATTTCTAGACACTTCGAGCAGCATTGTTATTGGTCTAGACGAATACGTTTCCAGAATATTCTTTTGGCGTATAAAAGCGCTGGTGTACTCGTACAAGGACGTCATTAAATAGTAATGCACCCTAAGATATAAAATAACGACGAATACGTAGCGATGATACAAATAACAGGAGGAAACCTTCTTGCTGCAGTAAGACTGTTACAGCCACGGTTTCCCGGATGTCGTTTGCGTTCACGTCATGACTTTCGGTGCGCTGTTGTGATACTGGAGACACACGTAACCCCACGACCAATCCGTGCACCAAGCGTCAAACTGGTTGCCTGGGCGTCAGGAAGATGTCCTAGCTCTGTGTCGCGAACACCCGCACATTATCAGACAAGCCACAGTCGAATTAGCACTCGACAGCACTTCCATTCATCGAATACTCCGAGGACAGAAGTGGCATACATACAAACTTCAGTTGGTGCTAGAATTAACAGCAAAATGTTCTCAAATCAGGGCTACCTATTGCCATATGATAGGATGTATCCAACTCCATTTGAACCTCATCAGCAAAGTTCTTTGTCAGATGAATGTACCTTCACCAATACTGGCAGTGTAAACCAGAACAAATGGTGTACTGGGCAGATCGCAATCCCCTATGGTTCCGTGGGAATCGAACCGAGAATCGGTGGGAGCTGAATGTATGGTGTGGTACTTCTGGAGATTTATCATATTTGAGCAGTTTTCCTGGACGACGATCTCAGTGGAGAGCATTTCTTGAACCTCAACAGTCCCAACTAATGGAGGGTGAGCTTTTGGAAGGCTACAGCTAGATGGCGCAATGGCACGTTATGACTTAATGGTTCAGAGTTTTCTCTATCGTAACTATCCACGGAAGTGGATTGACCGCGGCGGGCCTACATCCTGGCTCCCTCGTTCTCGGACCCCACATATTTAGGTTTATTTTGATGGGAACATCTAACAATACAGGTCAACAAACATTGCCGTTCTCTGCAGATGCATGCTCACTACTTGCCGTCTGCGACACTAGGGTAGCTTCGGCGGGAACACCAGGATTCAGAACGGCGTCTTCGCCACTACATAACCGAAATCGAAGGGTAAAGAACGACAGCATCAAGGTCTATGTTACATAGAGTGGCACTGTATTGTTTAATAACCTGAATTTCAAATGCAAACGGAGTGAGAGACGGAAGGTCCAAAGACACATGCATAAATACTAACAGACTAACAGTTATGTATCAGCTGTACTAAGGAAATAAAATAGGAGTTTTGTTTTGTCAAAACAGTCATGCTGTTTACTTTACTGTAAAACCCGCCTTGACTTTTCACCGCGTAAAAGTCGGGGACATTCTGTATATGGAATAGTATAGTAAAACTACAGAGTCAACCATTCATCTTGTACTACTGAAGAGATGGATTTACTTTCTCTTCAGTTAGAAGTAGGAAAATTGATTTCATATTAGCAAAATTGAATCTCAGATGACCGCCTTTAGTCCTTCTACTCAATTACCTGTAAAAATGCAAGACCATGTATGGAAATGAAATGCTAGATATTTGTTTCACAATGTGTACCTTTTTTTTTGGGGGGGGGGGTTTGTAGGCAGTAGGCTGTAAAAATATCCAAACAAGAAAAATTCACAATGAAGAATAGCTGATTGGCATTCACTTAAGGTGTTGACTTTTATTAAAACATTTGTAAATTATTTTCAAACTCAGAACATACAATAATAATTATGTACTTGGATATAACCATTTTGACACCTCTGTAACAATAAAATTGTTTGCCTGCTCGTGTGTATGCGGGACCTTACAACCTACGAAGAACTGTTATCGATTTTAAATATGGTGTGGCACACGAACTAACTTCACATAGGTGATATACCAATCAGTTTCTCCAGATAGGAAGGTTTGCAAGCGCGGAATTACATTTTTTTAAATGTAATGTATGATATTACTAAGTTTATAGTTATTGGGATAAGCATTGTTACTTCAATAAAGTAAATAAACTATGTTTGAAACATTCAGTATAATGGCTGGTATTGTCGCAAAAGATCTTCGGCTTATCAGGTAGAAACCACTTGTGTATCTCTGTGAAGATGTCTACAAAGGTGCACTGAACTTCTCTCATCAGAATATTTCTATTAGGTTTGCTTAAGTGTTTTTCTCGTTAATGTTGATGAAAATCTTGGAAATGGTCAAAATTGCATTCGACAATTAATTTGTCTCGGGAATCACATCATTGATTCAAGAGACTGAGTTTCCTTACCATGCTCAGGTTTATCTCCTATCACATATGTTTGCCATTTTACACAAATACCAGTAGCAGTTACATCTCCAAATTGATTTCTCTGACAGGTCATGACAGACACTAAAATCTGCATTCCAATATTCTGTTTTAATATCTTGAATGGAGAAGTTTCAATAAGAGTGCAGGATAAGCAAGGTAATGTGACAGTGTACTGTTACAAACAAAAATAATGCTACATAATTGTCTACTTAAATACGTAATATACAGTTAGGACGATTCTGGAAAGGTACAGGTAGGACATGCAGACCACACAATATGTATGACGTCATAACCTGTTCTCTTCGAGATAAAACATGAACTTTTATAATGTCATGCTTTTCTGTGTGCTTCAGAATGAGATAAACTGACAAAAATATGATTCTAGTATACCTACTCAAAATATCAAATGCGTACAAAGAAACACGCAACAGTGAAAGTAGTTTTAAATGACTACATAATGGTGAAGAGTAGTTCTAGGACTAGGCTGATGTTGACGTTCAAGAAACATAACCTCGTGGTATCTTCCAGCAAGCCTAATTTTAATTCTAAGTTAAGCCATACTATTTAACTTAGAGAACAATACCCACCATAAGCTTAAGGAGAACAGAGGTTTTGGGCGATAAAGTCATAAAGAAAGTCATCTTATTCACTATAGATACTGTAGAAAATCATTGAAAAGTGGACTTAAACGGAAGATATGCAGGTATCCAACTTACGGGGAGTTAATGCTAGACCCATACTTACTTCACGATTCCTATGGGCATGAATTACTGGGTTTCTCTTGAATAACGCGACTGGTACCATGACATTGCTGTATGAATCCGTCGGTGCAATAACGGCGGGATTGGCTGGCGTCCCTAATGATGCAAAACAATATGAATATGTTACGCTTACCTGGAATCTGTTGGGTACAATACTGACCTCTTGACAAATTTCTACAGCATTGGAAAACACAAGCTGAATACTATCCCTTAATTCGCCGAGCGTATAGGGGTTACTTTATTTTTATTTTAAACGTCCTAGAACCGGATAGCCCATATCGAACCTGTATGGGGATTTATTACACTATCTTCAGTTACTATAGATCAGGAGAGACGATAGGCAAATCAATTATTTTTTCATCACAAATAGGTTGTAATGCAATTTTCCTGCGCTTCTCTTCACTTTCTTGTCTAATTATTTTTGGATACATATCTGCGGCATACCTACACTATGGCAGCTATACGTAGTAAAAATAATCAAAAGACAGCTTCACACAATGTTATCCTCGTTTTACTTCATGCCAAACAGCTTTGGACTGAGCTGCAAATGCTGCTACCCTCTAGAGGCGCGAAAGCTAGGATACCACATACCGAAATCTTTCAATGTTTCAGCGATAACTGCAGAAATATATCATTAAAATAACCCCAGAAGCAAATACTTCATTAGTGATGGAACCTAAGCTTTGATGTTTGTCCTGTGAAGAATCACCAAAGCATCCACTATGTAACAACCTACTAATATGCATAAAATGACAATGTCTGTCTCTTAAAAATCGTACTCTCTTAGATGAACTGTGAAGGCTAATTTCCTTTAAAAAAAGGCAAGAACAACAACCAGGGCCAATGAACTACCATGAAGCATGTTTTAGAGCCTTCTTTCACAAAGAGATTTGCCTAAGAGTTTTTAAGTGTCACTTCTGACATCCTTATTACGAGTCAAATAAGCCACAGAAAATGAGTACAGTTTTTATATATCCCAATTCTGAAACAAAGCTACAAAATGTCACATTTATAATTGAGGCGTTCCCAACCACAAGAGCGAACTCGACAGATCAGTATTTTTTGTTTATTTAAGCGTTTGCCCGATGGGTAACTGAACATTTTGGTATAAGAATGTAGTTGAGGTCACCTCAGTATTCTATGAAAAAAAATGGTCAGAGACAAATCGGAGGGGCTCGGTTTGAACGATAGCAGCGCAGTCCGAAAGGGCGAAGTTGACAGTCTATCCAGTGTTGACTCAAATATGTGTACCTTTTTAGTGACAACCGGGCACATAGAAAACTGTTCGGCACTGTGATGTATTTCCAAAAGATCATTACGTCCAGTTCATAAAGAAATCCTTCAAAAGTTCGCCGTTCGGTGTTATAGACGTTACCCAAGATATGGTTAAGAATTTTAATCCTTACAGAAGAAGATAACAAAAGTTACGTTGACTGGTGCTAAATTTAAAGATGACACAATTTTTCAGTACGGTCGTGATTGCAAGGAAGGATTTTATATGCATCCAAAATACAACATAAACGTCAAAACTGCTATTAAACTCCACCAGGGGAAGTGACATTGCTTTGATCAGGAGAACTCTGAGGAATTAACGAGGATGTATACTGCTCCAATCTCTCTACCCTAGCCAAGTTGAACATCAGAGATTTGTCACCTTACGTACCCATGCCATGGAACCAATATTTTCACCAGATACTTCAAGCCCAATCAAGCTGCTCAGCTTTGACAAATGACATCGAATCTGCTCAAGGAGATACCTTTATTGAGTATGATACATGAGTTCGAATGTACGCATTTCTTTGCAATAATGATATTACTCCATTCATGCCACGTGTTGATTGTAATCAAATCAATAATGTGATATAAGTCTTGTTTAATTACCATCTATATCTTTAGATTGAATCACAAAGGAGGAATAATATGTCAGTTCGCGCTTGCTAGAAAGCTGAAATGACATTTTGCTCGAAACCTGCATTTTTTGAGTTCACCCTTCTGTTCGGGAACGCCTCAATTGCAGTTGAATTTCTTATATTCTTAGTTAAACCACGTGATGATAATAGGGTAGATGTGTGAAAAAAGAAAAACGCTAGGTTTACCAAAAAAGGTACACATTTTATTAGGGGCTATTAGTTTTATTCTTAAAAGTATTTCACGCAAAAATGTTAGTATTAATTCTAGCAATGCTTCAGAAATTCAGAAGCATTTCCAGAGGGTGTGCAAACCATTTATTATGGGCGCACCACGGTCTTAGCAATTTGGGGTGCGGGGATAGGACCGGTAGTGAAGGCGGAGTGCGTCCACTCTGTTACAGTAGAAAAGCTGGTGTTGCAAATATATTGTTTGTGTGAGTAGAGAATGAAGCAGCACTGTTGTAGTCAGCAGCGGACGTTAATATCTCCAGCGTTTTTCTGACGTCGCTATACAACATATTGAGGAACACTCAAGGGCGAGAAATGTAAATTTAGTATGTGTAAAACCGTCGCAGGTTGTGTGGGTACTGGTCATCCACCGTACCCACCAGACGTTTATCTTCTGATTAAACAAGTGCGCCTCCGATTGAAAGGCTGTGGCTGAGAAAGACAGAAGACATTACACCTGTGGCAGAAAAATGGTAAATCTTACGTTATATTCCACTTCATCGTTATTGTCAACGATTGTTGAAGTATTGTGTTAAATATTAATTATAACGTGATTACTCAAGTAAGACGTATTACACAAAGATGGATTCAAGTGGCATTCCGGATTCCTCATTTTCTAAATCTCTCATAGAGTCTATTATACGTAGAGTTTTATAATAACTCATCAGTCCGCTCCCTTTATTGAGTTAAATGTAGATATTCTTCTCCATCTCTTTCCCTCTTTAATTTTCTCGCTGTATCACCAACTTTCCTTCTTCCCCCATCAATTTCTCCCAGTTTCCGTTTTTCTGCTTTTCTCCCTCTCTCCATCGTCCTCTCTCTCTCCTTTCCATCTTCCTCTTTCTGTCTGTCTCTTCCTTTCCAACATCTCTTTCCTCGATGGTGCTTGTCCTCTGTCCCTATCTCTCCCTCACACTGTGCCATGTGATAATCTGAAAGCATGTAAATGCAACTGGTTTTGCTGAGGTGTTAATAAAGTTCAACATTATGTACACAGTTTAGCCACACACAGCGTTTCACCTTAATTTCTTAATGTGATCGGGACGACACTGTTCCTCATGGTATCGATGTACATTTATAAATAAAGGTAAAGACAAATTTTGTTAACTCCTCAAATATTCATCCTATAAAACTATTGTAAAACACAACTAGATTGCGACCTTACGCTCATAAACATTGTTGTTCACAATTAAAAATTACGTAATGATAATCGACATATTTTGGTATTTTGATTTCGCCCCTATTGGAATCTAACCCCCGTGGCACAAGAGCCCATCCGAGCCAAGGTCTACCGCCCGACCGCCGCGTCTCGCACCTCTGCCCACCACAGGCGTCATAAGTGCGGTGCAGCACTGGAGGGTGGGATGTGGTCAGTGCCCCGGTCCCTCCCGGCCGGTTTTGGGGTTTCTCGACCAGGGACCACTACTTTTTAATCAAGTAGCTCCTCAATAGGCCCCTCAGGGACCTAGGTTTCCCACGCCGGGACCGGAAATCGGATCCGGGTACCCCACTTGGTAAGCAACAGTACTACCATCGCTCTAAGGAGAACATCCTTTTGGAACCTAATTTGGGAAAATCAGTAATTCAGTAAGGTAGGTACCATGTAGCCTACTTTATAAGTGGTCCTTATGTATGCCACATATAATTCTATGATAATTGGTTTGGCCATTCTCGCATGAAAGGATAAAAAGAATATATGTAAAACACTTTTAAAAATGGAACTTTGCCTTATGTAGGCAAATTGTTATCCTCTTAACATACCTATTATTTTCAATGTGATGACTCTTTTGTCACCTATTTCTTTTATTGCCGAAATGAAATATTCCATGAAGGACAATAATAATATTAATAATGAAATTAATTTTAATGAGCTTTACAGTTGAGATTTTAATCTCTGAATATCTCATAGATTAAAATTACAAGTATACTCGTGATATGTTTAATCTTTACTTTGTTGCGGAAATTGCATTTACAAACCAAACTTTGGACGTTGACGCACTAACAAATGAACAGCAACAAGAAATAATAAACGTCAGAACCCTTGATTATATGTATGTAGATGTGTGGAATTCCTGAAGGCCTAGAAGGATCAGTTTTGCACCACACTGTGGCACTTGCAACATCATTCTCAAATGAAACTGTTTCATCACTTGCTTCTCCTGAAGTCTCCTCATAGTTATCTTCAGAACTTTCAGACCCACTAAATTCAATATTTAACTCTTCTTCGCTCTGCGTTTTCATAATGTGTGAGAAAGCAATACAAACTGCAAGAACAGATTGTAACAGAGACGTTAGTATAAATAAAACGCGCGACAAAAGATTGATGAACTGGCTGATTCAGAGACAATTGTTGGCAGAAATATACATTCAAAATATTAGATTACAGAAATATCTAGAAAAGGAATCAGGGGACCTCTAAAAATGAGAGAGAATGAGCAAATTCGGCCATTTAAAACGTATGTCGGTCGGAGATGCTAAGACCAAGTATTTTATTATTTTGTCAAAATTAAAAACCCGAGTATACTCGGGCTTTCATGTTATGTTATTCAGTCTTCTTACAAAATGCCGGGAAATGTTTAATGAAACATACCTTCTGTAATTTGAGTGGTTACCCTTCAAACATACCAAAAACAGCAGGAATGGAGCCAGGCAGATTGTTAAAAAAATAGTTTCTCTATTGAAAACGTTAGCTTTGTAATTTGATTGGTTAATGTCATTACACAAATTGATCATGGCCCAGTGGATCCTAAAATATTTTCAGAAAAATAGTGGATTGCAGAGATGGAGTATACCCAGCAGGTATGCTGCCGGTAGGTATCATAAAATATTGGTTTACACACACTGCATTATAAATTTGTACTACTCCGTTTGCTAGATATGTAGTTTAGAATGTATTACATTGCGTGAAGCTGTTGCAAAGTCGTCACCTCTTGGAGGACAAGGTTTTTGAATATGTTCAGGTAAGTCAGGAAAACCACAATGCAAAAAATGAGAAATATGTATGCTTAAAA
Organism: Tenodera sinensis; assembly: GCA_030765045.1. Lineage (NCBI taxonomy): Eukaryota > Metazoa > Arthropoda > Insecta > Mantodea > Mantidae > Tenodera > Tenodera sinensis. The sequence continues at coordinate 245,230,519 of CM060964.1, read as the reverse complement.
ATGGGCGACAATACCATCCCAAGTGTCACTTCAGTGTAATATACATGCTAAGGCTTTCACGTCCGGCATTAATCCAATAGATAGTAGTTTTCGGGTTTGTAGGCCGCGGTCCAGTCGACTGGATCACGGCCTACAAACCCGAAAACTACTATCCATTGGACTTTAGTGTAACTGGTACATATAAATTGAGATAGTAATAATAGTAACCACTTACTTTCAAGTAATTCTAATCATGAACTGTTTTTCTTTTGTAAATTATGTTGCAATCCGTTTTTTAATGTACCTAAAGAGTACAAAGTGCAGGATGGATTTTATTAATTTGCCAGCATTTTGTAATATATTTCTGACAATTATGTAAAAAGACTGAATTAAGAATTTACCCACAATCCAGTCAGTGGCGTGTGTCAAGTTTGTTCTGCTTATAAGAGAAGAGAGCGGAGCTGCAAAGGAAATGCCCAGGCTTCAACTGGCGTGTGCAGCGCATGATAATAGAGAGGAACAGTCTTAGAATGTTTTCCACTTCACTTACAAGACTTTACCCCTGTTATTTCTGCAACTCTTTTAACACACGAAGGGTTGTCCACTTTTCCGAGGGCCGACTGTAGTGGGCCACCTGGTATATATTTTACTTTTGCAACAATATCCGTTATCCAAATACTCGCTATTGTTCCATTAAATGTTGCCGCATTTTAACAGTTCACTTTGAAATGTGAAGTAGGTGCTCTTTTGTCTATCACGAATTCAAACAAAGAGCAGGTATCTGATAACAGGGGTGACACACATAAGGGATTGACTGTGATCTTAGCCTTCTATATGCTTGATCTACCCACATTAAATGTGTGCTGAAACCATTTCTAGAGAATGCGTGTACTGATTAACTGGAACTTTATGGAACAATTGTAATTTTTGTGAATAATTCGTAGAGTAGCTCGGAAAACGAATGACGATGAGTTAAGAAAGGGGTGTGTTTGTTATACATTAAAATTTTTTTAAGGAACACCTTTGATTGGGAAAACCTTTTGCATGACTTTGACATTTAAGCGTAAAGTACATTTTTTAATGCACCGAGTGTACTTTACACCATGTAATTTCAGCTATGTGGTAACGGTGTGATGGTAAAAACCGGCCCACTTAAGACTTGTGTGTTGGGAACACAATGGGGGGTCCACGGACAGCCCCCCGCTGCTTGTTTTGCGTCACATGCATTGAGCTCTGTTATTTCTTCCTTTTTTTCCTTCCACAAAAATAAAAGCGTAAAAAAGTGCGCATATCTACACTACACATATACAAGGAAACAAGATACGTAGAGTTCATGTGCCTAGAGCGTTTGGAATCCTAAGGCATACCTCATTTGTCTGTGTACAACTCGCTTTCCTGTCTGGAATGCTTCAAGGAGATAAAAACAAAGCAATCTCGATTTCTTATCATATAGCTTGTGGTTCATGATCTCTAGCATTATTTTAAATTACAATATTTGTCAAGGATTCTAAATTATTATTTAATTTGAAGCCCAAAGTCAGCTTTTATTTAGTGCCCATTAAGTGAAATGTTCCGGGTTGATTTGGTCCGTCATTTTAATTCCCTGTTTACTTTCTCTACTACGTACTTAAAGTAGAGGAAGTATTGTGTTCCACCCAGAAATTTGATAACGAGATTTCATTACAAATGTATGTTTTGCGGTCCCTAAATAATAATAATAAAAAAACACATTTTAGAGAATGGCCCGCGAGTGTCTCTAAACAGCATAATCCCCCAAGGAAATGTACCAAACTTGGTATTTAGATTCAGCATCTGCCAATTATCCCGTACGAATATTTTCGAGAAAATACCCTCAGCTCCACACTACTCCTTGTATGGAATATTCTTCGTTATTTTTAATTTTCCAAAACAGGAGTCTAACGGCTTTCATTAGAACGTTTGAACTATTCTTATACCAAACTTTATACCTTGAATTTTATGCTAATAGCCTTTCATTCTGACATTTGTCTAAAGACACACCGTAAGTGATAGACAAAATTTTACAGTACAAAAATGCGAACAGTTAAAACACACAAATTTTCAAACATATATTTGTGCGGTAAACCTATTTGGAGATATTTCTTGTTATTTGAATTTTCAAATACCTACTTTCACAAATTGGGAAACCGTTGTTTTCTCTTTTATTCCTCGTGGCTATGCAAATACCATAGAATTTTAAAGCCATCACATGGCCATATCTTCGTCTTGTTTGTCTAATTACTCTCCTCGTATGGAGGGCTTACCTCCCCCCCCCCCCCCCCCCCAACCCGCCAGGACTTACCAATCAGTGCCTGGAGACAGATGCCTGTCGAGCTGCAGATGGATTGTAGATCAGTGAAAATATCCAGGACGGGTCATCAGCTCGATGGCTGCTGTGAAAGTGAGGAAGGATATGGATATGGAGCTGATGGTGGAATGAATATCAGGGGAAAGAGAGAACCCGGAGAAAACCCACCTAGAGATCGCTATGTCCACTACAAGTCCCACACATGGTTCCCTGGGATTGAACCCCGGCCATCTCGGTAAAACGTGAACGGTCTAACCACTCGGCTACCGTTGTGCATGTGGCGCTAAGCTCTTTAGAAATCAGACTAACGCGTATTGTATCCTACAAGAAAATATGTACATGAATTGATAGTTTATCTGTATTAACGAGAAACAGATGGAATTAATAAGCTTTTGCAAGAATATTTTGTGGAAGTGAGCAGAGAAACTCATATGAATGCAACACATCCTATTTTTACTTTAGTGCTTGGATATATCGTTCGCTCAGCTTCTGTGGTCGGCGGGTCCCCGCAGAACATCCAAGCTTTATGCATGTTAACCGACCCATGTTTTCGGTTGCACAAGTTCTTTGGCCTGCTCTTTTCGGTCCTCTATATTTTTGGTCCCACAACTTCTTTCGTTCTTTTTGACCCCTGTATGTTTTCGGTTCCACAAGTTTTTTGATCAAGTTTTTTAACTGAGTGTCGGCCCCACAACTTCTTTGGTTCGTTCTTTTCGATCACTCTGTGCTTTGATATCATAACTTCTTTGGTCCACCCTTTTGATCATCTGTATTTTCTGTCCCACAACCCCTTTAGTCCTCCTTTTTGGGAACCTCTATGCTTTCGGTCCCTCAACTTCGTTGGTCTGCTCTATTCGACCCCTGTATATTTTCTGTCGCAGAAATTCTTTGTGCCCTTTTTAGCCCCTGCATGTTTTCGGTTCCAGAAATTATTGAGGGCCTTTTGGTCCCAGAAATTCTGGGTGCCTTTTCAGCCCCTGTAAGTCTTCAATACAACTTCTTCAGTTGGTTTTATTCGGTCCGTGCATTTTAAACGATTCAGCTGACTCTTGAGAGACCTTACAAAAATGCCATAAATGCAGCAGAACAAGCTGCTGACTGATTATGTTGACTTTTGAGAGAGTCATTTTAAACGATCCACAATATCCAAAGTTTATACTCTTGGTAATATACACAGGATAAACGTGTTTTAAATGTGTCAGTTAAATATATCTTAGTGGCAAACTAAACAGGACAAAGTTAACACAATTTGGAAATCAGAAGCAAATTTCTTGAAAGATATAACAAACGTTATGAGTGATTCAACACAGCTAATATAACCGAGTCCACTACACACATATCAGTGCTGGTCATGATTTCATTTTAGTTTTCACAAGTTTAACAAGCATAGAACAAGTCATTATTGGAGATGTAAAGGTAGAGAAATACATTACGAGATACACAAATGGGGTGGCTGTTAGTAGATGGCGCTGACCAACACAATCATCTTACTGGTGTGAATACTAATGTGTGTAGAGTAGGTATATGATAATATAAAGCCACGTGCAACAGGCCAAGTAAATGAATCTCCAAGCCAAGCTGTTCTTCAAGCTGTATGCCTAGTCACGGAGGAGGAAGTTATCATGATGCTGCCACAGAAAAATACCTAAAAAAGGAAGGTCAACAAATTTCAGAACGAATTCAAACCTTGAATCCTGGAAAGCTTGCACATCGAGATAACTGAATAGCATGCAATTCCACTAAAATGGCAAACATCTTTTGTTTTACAATTTAGAGAAAAAATGACAGAAATCGTGTTTTAGTATTTGCCACATACAAAACCATCGAAATTTATCACAGTGGTGGGAAAAAAGAAGAGATTACACAGTAGCCTCGTATATTATAATAATTAAATCATAACAAAATAAATTATTTCCTCCCTTTCATTTTAGACAAGAGTAATCGTCTTATGAAGAAATGTTAGCGAGATAATAAATAGTAGGAATAAATAAATTCTATGTGTTAAAATCAATATATAATGTAGGAGGCATGAATTACCGTTTTGCCAGGGAATAAGAAGTTCTTATCCAGGAAAGTTAGGTACATCTTGACGCAAAGGAATTAGTTATGTCAGAGTAGCTAAGGCAATTAGGCGTTCCGAGTCAACAAGAAATCCATCAGTCACAGAATTATATTGAAATGCACCTGTGCCACTTATGAAAATTATAAAAATAAAATAATTTTTAAAACTCAGAAGGTCACAAAGTAAAAATTGTGCTTCAGATGCGAATAGGAAATTAAATACCTGTTTGGGAACCAATAATGTAGGAAGTTTGGTGGGGTGATCCTGAAGTAAGCGGGACTTATGTTGATAAAAGTGCGTATTTTTCTAAGGTATACGATTAAGACCCAAATATTATTATAATCGTATTATGTTTTATGTTACAGAAGTGTTTTACTGTGATTGATTTTCAGCAGTTCACAGCGCCTAGGGTTAGCCAATCCTTGGCAGAAGCCGGAAGGGAATTCGCCGCTTAACATTTCAGCAACGTAGACAACTTATTCTTCTCATTGTTATTACGGGAACAGTTATTTTAAACCCTAAATGTATTGATACATCTGAAGTTAACAAATATAATACTTCAATAGTTACAGTTTCTAATGTAAAAATTCAGAAACAATTTAATTCTACGTCCTCAAACAGTCGACAATTCACATTAAACACCTCATTTGTCAGGCTATTACAATTATCAACCAACTTAACTAGTGTTGTCTATTCTCACATCCATTGACACATACCTTCAGAGAAAGATCTCATATTTCATCACAGATTCATTAAGGATGGAGATATTGGAGACGACATCAAAGATGTTGCCGATTTGGAAATACGTCTTCAATAACATGAATGTTTAAACATTTATTTTCATATTATACTCCATTACATTTTGACCTTTGGGAAAGTAGATATGTATTGGTTTGCACTGTGATTAAATGCGATTGACTTACTTGAACGAAAATACACGCCATAAATGTGTTTATTTTACATTAAAGAATTATTTTGTCGTAAAATACAATGGCTGATCGATAACAGATATGTTTCTGAACACAGTTGTGCTTAGATAAGAACCAACCAATCCTAACTTGTAATAGAACATATAATTGTCCAAGTATTTAGATATTCCACTAGTAGTTTCATTAAGTAATCTTTTTGCTCGTGTTGTATGAAAATAGTACATGCTAGTGTTTAAGTTGTTATAATAGTCAACTGTAGGTATACATTTATAACTAAACATACATAAACCAGTTAGTAAATTACTGTTAACATTAATAAATGAAGGTTGGCATAATAAATATAGATTGATAATTTGAGTGAACTAGAATTCAAATAGCTTATCGTTTTAATAAAAATTTACCTAAGTAAGTTACCCATTACCCTATAACGAATATCAGTATCTCAAAATGATTTCAAATAGGCATAATACGCAACAAAAATGTAGTTCTTAGTAACGTGAAACTTCAAGACTGGAACGTTAGAATCCAACTGAACAAAAGTCAATGCCATAGCCGTGATTCGAAGCACGGATCCTCCGCATTCCGTCTAACCAACTGAGCTACCATGGAAATATGCCAGTATGACACAAAATTCCTCAATGGTTGGCTTTTTTTCGGTAAACCACACAAAGATCTCAAGTTAATTTTGAAATGAAGATCTAGGGAGGATCCATGGTTCAAATCTCATCAAAATTTTCAGTCGGATGCTACTTTCCAACCATCGTCCAGCTTGAACAATTAATTACCACTGGAACTTCAAGTTTCTTAATGAATGTAATAACCTCAATAGACTGTACAGGATGAATCACCCAACATTTCTACTGCAGACATCTCTGAAACAAAAATATGAATTGAAAAATGAATTTTGCCGGAAATAGGGTAGAGTTTCGCTAAAATAGAGGGAATAGAATACTTAAAAATCTTATGTGTTGCACTCACACGACCTTCTCTACCCCTATACAAACTATTCTTACAAGCACTTATTCCTGTATACGATTTGAAGCTTTCACGGCGATAATTATTAATTAGCACTTCTCTAGTTACCAACCGTGTAATACGAGTATCTAAAGGAATGACCGAAGGGTCAAAAATGTTTATAGCTATTATACAGCTAGTAATCCGAGAAGCTCTAGTTAATAATTATTCCTTTATCGACTTTATGTTATTTGAGATACACATTTGCAGAAATTATCTTATTGCTAATTTTCGTATGGTCACTATGCGATGGCTTTGAAATTCCGTTTTCTTTGCATGGCCAAGAGATAAAACAAATGAATAATGACCTCCCTTTAGAAAAAAGTACTGCATAATTCAGACAACTGATAAGGAATATCTCCGAACTGGTTCACTTCACAAATAAGTGTATTATACATAAATTGTGTGTTTTAACGACATCCACTTTTTGTGTAGTAAGATGTCTGTCTCTTACGGTTTACCAGTTACTCTAGTCAGAAGCAGGGATCTCCTAAAGTCATTCCGAGAAAATTCAAGAGGTAAATTGTATTTGTCATAAAATATCTTAAACATGTGGTATTTTAATAAAAATCATTAGAATTATTTTTGAGAATATCCGAATTTTCGAAAATCTTTCATGTAAAGAGTAGTCTGGGGTGAAGGGATTTTCTTGGAAATATTTATATCGCATTCTTAGAGCATACTGAACTGAAATAGCAAGTTTGTTTTTAAGTTATGCTGTACACACACACACACACACACACACACACACACACACACACACACACACACACACACACACACACGCACGCACACACACACAGAGAGAGAGAGAGAGAGAGAGAGAGAGAGAGAGAGAGAGATGGACACACAATATTGGATTTTTGGGCGGAATGCATGCTTTTTAGATGGAAAACGTTTGTTATCCTTATGTCGTCAATAACATGGAAAGTAACATTACGTCTGGCGATTTTGTTTTTGCATTGCAATAGATTAAATACATGCCAGGGAATTGTAAATAAGTTGACGCCTGAGATGCAACGAAAGAGAAAGTTTTATATCTGTATCTTTCCTTTTTTGTCATTCCAGTATTTGCAGTACAATCGATTATAAGGAAAATAATATTACCGACTTTATCGCATTTAATATGCCAATAACTTCGCAATGAACTGCAAGGTGAGTCGTGCTTGAAACTAAACCACACAAATGTACAACTGATATGAGTTTTCTTGCATTACAAGCATCAACTTACACAACGGCTTCTTGGGATATAACTACCTATTGCAATGCAAGAAATACCATTCTTAAGGTTATTTTCCAAGTTATTAATTGCGCCAAAAATAATATGCCCTCCTCTGTAGCGTGGGAGTAGCGTGCCTGCCTCGCATTCAAGAGGCTCCGAGTTTGAGTCCTGGTTAGGGTTCATTACACGGATACAGGGTTTTCCCTGGATTTTCCCTTATTTTTAGAATACGAGTTTGGGTAAATTTAAGTTCTATTGATCCTGGGGTCATTTGCATTACATTTTTGAGTGGTCTCTATTATCTATTTTAATGAACCCCCTATCTTGCTTTCCAGTGAATGTTGTTTTTCAATTCATATTTTTGTTTCAGAGATACTTGCGGCAAGTATTAGTTATTTAACTGTATAGGTATTCGACGTATGATTCCAAGGAAAGATTTGAACCTATAATATTACCATATGTATTCACAAAATGTACTGCGTGAAATTTCTGAGAAGAGGAAGGAAATTTACTTTAACTTCATTTGCTGGAAACCATATTTTGACTTGTTTGAAAAATAAATTACTATATGTCCAACGTTCGTGACATCATCAAGGTCATTTATGACAACTTTGGCATCAGCATAAGTACATATTAGATCATTAATTTGCTATGAGAAATAATTATGAACTCAAAACATAGCTTTGAGGCACACTATTGTTAAATATTTTTAAATCAGACATTGTGTTAACTAATCACAGTATACAATAATATACAACATACGCAAATACCTTATGTGTAATCAATTCTTTTAACTAATTACAGCTCATGAGCAACATAATCAAATGTTTTGCGAAAGTCTCAGAAAACAGTGTACATAGAGTTTCAACATCACAACATCACAAACAGAATCCAAAATATTATGTTCTGACTTAACTAATTTTAACTATTAGAACAAAAATTTTATTTTCAAAATACTTGTTCAACTTATTTGAATGTGGCTCACTAAGCCTGAAGATAAAAAGTACCACAAATACATAGGTATGCGGTTCTTATTTGCCATCAGGCTTATGTGCACTTGGGAACAACATTGGTAACTTGCACATAATTAGGAAAAACTACATGCAATAAACATCAAGCAAAGCAAAGAGAGCATACAAATAAATTCAACTATGTATTCGTATCATAATTTAAGTAAATAAATGAATGAATGAATGAATTAATTAATAATAAATATTTCCAACTCGTGAACTTCGTTTCACCTACAAAATTAAAAATCTAGATAAACGAATTCTCTCAACACACACACACACACACACACACACACACACACACACACACACACACACACACACACGCACGCACGCACACACACACACACGCGCGCGCGCATAAAAAAAGAAAAGAAAAGAAAAGAAAAGAATATCGTTTAGCGCACACTGTACTATTAGCTGTTCTACTATAAAGTACATCTACTATCTCAGTAAAATACGCGATAAATTGTGTACGTATTATATATTCATATTGCGAATCGGAAAGCATGGTGCAATCAAAGATCAGACTGGTTTGCTTTTGTTGCCAAATGGTTGGATAACGGTAAATGTTTTCCTTAAGTTTAGCTTCCGTATCTTACACAAAACTAGGTGCATATAGAGTGACTTGAAACTACATTTAAGCAAACACTTATCCAATTAACTTAAATTCAAGAAAAATCATGGTTATTGCACTAGCTTTTGTGATGTGAAGTTATGTAAGTCACAAAACAATTGAGTTTTGTCATATACTGTGCGTCCATGCTTTCATGGACAAAGGGACACGCCAAACTTCCTTTATTGCCTTGTGACAGCAGCACTTGTCAAGGTCTGTACAATACACCAGGACAGCCTTACGATGGTATATTGCGTTCCACCAAATTGCAACAAGATAACCATATAAGAGATTATTTAATTTTCCAAGAGATAAGCAGTAAAGAGTTCAATGGGCTCAAAGTTATACACGGGATAAGAGCAACCTCATATAATTCCATTCTATATAGACCTAGTCCATTCTTAGGTTTCAATGGTAAAACGTTACAGAAATCAATTCAAACAGAGGTGCAGCTGTCTAGCACAAGCATTTTGAGTGAGAAACTTACTTCACGAGGTTAATGGAATATACCTATATGTGCCAGCCAGCAGATTATCCACAGACTGTGTTGAAAACTTCTTTTTTTATTAACTAGCCTACGTGAAACCGCTAACAGTCACCCCAACCCACGAAAATGTATGTTTTTCTTTTTTCTTTTTTTTTCCAACACATGATAATTCTGCCCACTCCTCAGCCAAAGACGACATTACTTTGAGGTATGGGTTTTACAAGGTTTGCTGTTTTAGGATATAAGGAAGCCACAGGACGGCTATATTGTCTCTTGCCCTATTTATGAGGGTCGCCTTTGGTGGCTAATGGTTACAACCCAGCGGCAAAGGAGAGAGGTTCTCTTTGAAAAGTGTCTTGTTTTGGCGAAATGTATAGATTGTGATTCGAATGATTGTGTTGCTCAGTGCTCGCAAAAACCAAAGTCCTTAGTTAAGATGTAAATGGTGATGAGCACCATCTTGACTTGTTTCCATGTCGAAAGCCAATTGAAAACTATTTTGAATATGCCTCTGAGTTTTCAACTGAAGTTAACCTTAATAAAATTGAAAGGCCTGGCTGTATTACTTAGCTGGTTAAACTTCTTAGGGATTCTAAAAGTATATGAGACATGTATTGGAAGTATTAACACCTCAGAACCCTCAGAGAATTTGCTTCATGAATGGGGCGCAACTGTTATAACGGGAAATTTAATACATCCTGCAGAAAGAGAATTCTATTTGTCACCATATATTTGTATTGTAACTATAATTTACCTAATTTAATTAATTATTTGAAGGTGTTTGTCCGTAAAACTGCATATGATATGGCAGATGATATTGCGGTGCATGTTATTGGAAGGTCGAGGAAGGAAGAAGAAAAAGTACTCCAAGAAGCAGAAACGTATAAAAGAGTTCGATATTAATTAGGTATGTGTTGAAGGCCTGGATTTAGTTGACAGACAAGGCAGCTGCATAAACACAAACAATTGTGTGTTTCTATGCAAGCGCGGTAACAGAGGGACAGCTGAAAGCTAGGTGCTGATTAATTTAAGGTCATACACAATGAGTAACGTATCATTCAGTAGCATGTGATGTCAGAACTGATTACTGATTTGTTTTTAATGTGTCTTGTATATGATGACATTACAGCACTTCTGCGTATCAATGATTGCTTGATTGAAGAGCCCTTTTATCGCTCTCGCAACCACCTACGCAGAAGTCTCACAATACAATTAAACACGCAATATCCTACTTTCATCGAAGTATTTGGTTTGACGTTCTCGAATTGTAACCTTTACACTTTCCCTAACCTATAACATTTCAGATGTATCTCTTCAATTTTAATACTATTCATAAAACACGAATTTTCTAACCATTTCATTATTTCATACTATTTCAAATTTCGCAACAGCATCTTATTTGCAAAAACAAAACTCAGCACATAGTCTGGATTTGAACCATGATCTTCCGGTCTCCGTTCGGCCGCTCCTGCCACCGAGCTACCATGGCCAAAGTGCCGATACGACACTAAATTCCCCAACTCACTCACATTTTTCCCGGTAAACCACAAGAAGATGAAATCTCCTGGTTGTTTATCGGAAAAAATGCGAGTGACTTGGAGAATTTAGTGTCCTGTGGGCACGTTGGCCATGCTAGCTCAGTGGTTAGAGCAGCCAGAGAGAGACCGGAAGATCCGTACTTCAAATCCCGGATACTATGGCATTTCATTTTTTCAGTCTCACTCTGCCCATTTCCAACCTTGTCCTACTCACGGCTAGTGTGGAAGAACAATTAATTTACAAAACCTCAGCAGTTTATATAAGAAATCAGACTTTTCACAAATCTGATGTATGCACTCACATAAGTTTCTCTGCTCACTCTTGTGCGAACTGTTTTTAAAAACGCTTATTCTTCTATTTATTTCATCTTATCTGAGATAATCCTTTGCAGAAATGATTTTATTACAATATTTCCTTCTAGGCACAATGGCAATAGGGGAATATAATGGGCTTAATGCCTTGAAAATAATTATCTACAGAAAAATATTGTATTTGACTTAAATGGTGTATTTTAACAAAATCCACATTTTTATGTAGTAAGAGTTTGTCTATCTCTTGCGGTTTACCAGTTATACAAGAGTTGTTCAGAACGAATAGAACTTCAGAGACTGCTCCCTGAAAATTTAAAATGTGCATTTCATTTGTCATGAAAACATCTCATTCATAAGTTGTTTTAGTCAAAGATGTTGGAGCCATTTTTGAGGAAATCAGAACTTTCGAAATTTGTTCCATCTAAATTGTAAAGGGTGGTTCGGAGTTGAAGGATTTTCTTGAAAATCTTCGTGTCTGATCCTTAAAAGTTGCTGAACTTGAATACTATGGTATCTAAGCGACCATTCGTTTTTAACTTATGCTGTACACATACACACAAACACATATACATGGATCATTTTGTAAAAAGGCATTTATAAATTCAGGAGTACCAAAGCATGTCTTTCTGGGAGATCTCGATATAGAACTTCTGGGTAGATTGCAATGCTTTCCCTTATTATTCCTAAGTAGTGGAGAAACTGAAAAAAAGAAAGGAATAAAAGCCTTTCTTTTAAAAGGCACATTTCATATTGGTAAAATTGAAATCTAAGTCTAATATTTCGAAAACGCCGCAACTAAGAAGAAAATCTTTTACACATGCGCCAGGGTTTAAAGATTTCCCCATTTTTCCTATAGCAGGTCTCTATCTCTCCCTTAAAGCTTTTCTAGTTATATTAAAATTCACTGACAATGTATAAAGTTTCAAAAGCTGTTCGAAAAATTCAAAGAAGTACTCTATTTGCCATATCCCTATCTCTTGTACGTGTTTAATGAAAATGTTTCATATAGAAAGAGCAGTCATGTATTACCTAGGTCCTATGGAAAGGAGCTCACTAGAATGGCCCGTAAAGCGATGAGATCAATTTGCTGGAAGCAGAACGGAATGAGACGTTCAAACCTTCAGGAAGAACGAGGATGAGTAGAAGAACAAGAAGAATATGAAGAAGAAAAAGAAGGATACCAGTCAGGTTTGAGAAATAAAGATGATAGTTTTGACGTGGAGCGTTGTATGGAACATTGGAATCCTCTTGAAATTCTTCGTCTGCCATCTTCCAATAGCGCGTGAATCAAGTATGAAATTTGCTGTTCCTCCAACTTTTCGTTTCTGGGTTATACTGTTTCTCTATTTTTGCCTCTGTCTGTCTCTCTCTCTCTCTCTCTCTCTCTCTCTCTCTCTCTCTCTGATAAACATACATAAACACAGAAGAATCTAAGGTATCATTTCAAAATATCTTTAGACTATGACATTAAAAAAACTAACATCTCACTTCAGTATATTGGATAGTAGAGTTCACTTGCAGAAGGATCTGAGATCGAATCTCGATTAAGGTTACTCCAAGTTGCATTAATACTAGAGTATCATTTTATCCATTTCATCTATTCTTGGGATATGCTTTACCCGGTTAACGGACGTTAAAACAAAACCGTGTACGTTACAGATTGGCCTGATCTTGTTTCAGATTATACATCAGGTGGCCCACTCCACCCCACATTGGGGTAAGTAGATAACCCTTCGTGCGCTAAAAGAGTTGCAGAAATCACAATTAGTATCCCCATAATTATTATTACTATTATTAATTATTTATTATTATTATTATTATTATTATTATTATTATTATTATTATTATTATTATTATTATTATTATTATTATTATTATTATTATTATTATTATTATTATTATTATTATTATTATTATTATTATTATTATTATTATTATTATTATTATTATTATTATTATTATTATTATTATTATTATTATTATTATTATTATTATTATTATTATTATTATTATTATTATTATTATTATTATTATTATTATTATTATTATTATTATTATTATTATTATTATTATTATTATTATTATTATTATTATTATTATTATTATTATTAGTTCTATTATTATTGTTAGTTATTAGTATATTTTGTAGTTATTACTATTATCATCAGAATCACTATTATCAGTATCATAATTATTAGTTTTATTTTAATTGGTTTTAGTATTATCATTTTCATTTTTACATTAATGTTAATATTTTTGTTATTATTATGGATTCTTATGCTATTATTTCCATCGTTATTATCATCAAAGGCTACTGTTATGGTGACTTCATTCATAGAGTAGGTGTTCCAAATGATGTGTTATTAATTGATACAATGTTTCAATCGTCTCCTTGTATCTATATGGATGTTTCTGAGAACTGCGGGGGTGACAGGTGCATATGGTTTAACTGTCCTTTGAGGGTATTTTTTTAAAATGTAATATTCTTGATTGTCTTCAAAAGAAATAATCCAATGGGGTTAGATCAGGAGATCTTGTTGGCCAAGGTATTGGGCCACATAGGCCCATCCAGTGTCCAGAGTACAACTAATTGAAATTGACCTTTACCGGCTCATAATAGTAAGGTGGTGCACCATCTTGTTTGAACTAGTGCAATGTGTTGTACCGCCATGTTACAGGAGCCTCATAAAGAAAATCCTGAAGCTCACATTGCAGGAATTCCAAATACCGTGGTCCTCTTACTCTGGTTGGGGCAAAGACGACACCACCACCACCGCCACCACCACCACCGCCACCGCCACCACCACCACAACCGCCACCACCACCGCCACCACCACCACCACCACCGTCACCACCACCGCCACCGCCACCGCCGCCGCCACCACCACCGCCACCACCACCACCACCACCACCACAACCGCCACCACCACCGCCACCACCACCACCACCACCGTCACCACCACCGCCACCGCCACCGCCGCCGCCACCACCACCGCCACCACCACCGCCACCGCCACCACCACCACCACCGCCACCGCCACCACCACCACCACCACAACCGCCACCACCACCACCGCCACCACCACCACAGCCACCACCACCGCCACCACCACCACCGCCACCACCACCACCGCCACCACCACCACCGCCACCGCCACAACCGCCACCACCACCGCCACCACCACCACCGCCACCACCACCACCGCCACCACCACCGCCACCACCACCGCCACCACCACCACCGCCACCACCACCGCCACCACCACCACCACCACAACCGCCACCACCACCACCGCCACCACCACCACAGCCACCACCACCGCCACCGCCACAACCGCCACCACCACCGACACCACCACCACCGCCACCACCACCACCGCCACCACCACCGCCACCACCACCGTCACCACCACCGCCACCGCCACCTAAACCACCACCGCCACCCCCACCACCACCACCGCCACCACCACCGCCACCGCCACCACCACCGCCACCGCCACCACCGCCACCGACACCACCACCACCGCCGCCACCACCACCGCCACCACCACCGCCACCGCCACCACCACCACCGCCACCACCACCACCGCTACCACCACCACCACTACCACCACCACCACCACCACCGCCACAACCACCGCCACCCCCACCACCACCGCCACCACCACCGCCACCACCACCACAACCGCCACCACCACCGCCACCACCACCACCGCCACTGCCACCACCACCACCGCTACCACCACCACCGCTACCACCACCACCGCTACCACCACCGCCACGCCACCACCACCGCCACCAGCACCATTACCACCACCGCCGCCCCCACCACCACCACCACCGCCGCCCCCACCACCACCACCACCGCCACCACCACCACCACCACGGCCACCAATACCACCACCACCGGCACCACTACTGCCACCACCACCGCCACCACCGCCACCACCACCGCCACCGCCGCCGCCATCACCACCACCACGGCCACCAATACCACTTCCACCACCGGCACCACTACTGCCACCACCACCGCCAGCACGGCCACCAATACCACCACCACCACCGGCACCACCACCGCCACCGCCGCCATCACCACTTCATGCACGCGTTCACGACTGAAAGGACGGAATAAGCAAGGGCTCCAAAACTATTTTTATCAGGTTTATGTGCGTTTGTTATCAGTTACTGCAAGTAATAAGGGCAGGGGTGGTTTTCTTTATGAGCAGTGTTCACGATACCTTAGCAGGTACCTCTTACTGTCAACATACCTAACTTTCCCCTCCACAAATAAGATAAAGTTGCACGCTGTGGTCTGTGTTCACGAATTTATTCCAATTGACACTCTGGAATCCAATTACCTAATTTCATTTTGTGGCTAAACTACTTATTTTAGTTACAAATGAAAAAATCACAATTATCTCATGTTTTGAAGCACTACCTCCCCATGCTATGGCAGAAGTAAATGAAGGAGTGGTGACATATTGGCAATCAAACATTCGATCATTTACATTTTTATTTATGTAACCATGTACTATAGAGCAAAATGCAGATCTTATGCTTCAGCTTATTGTGAAGAAGTCACCATGAAAGTCTGCACACCCATACCCCTAACACCTAACACACAGACGCACACACACTCTCTTTTTCTTTCTCTCTCTCACACACATACACATATCTGTGTGCGTGTTGTGCAAACTGAAGTTTAAAGAAAAGTCTATTGTGCAGAAATGATTTCATTATGCACTTCCTTGAAGGTACAAACGGTGTACAAGAAGTTCAAGTTGTAAAATCTTTACAAGGGGGATCGCTATGTGTTGTCTTTGAAATTCGATATTCTTTGCATGACGTCAACCATCTCTGCCTAAGCTAGAGAAAGTAAGAAAGATAAAACTCCTATTAAAGTATTCACCTTGTGCTATTAAATACCGTTGCATTCAAGCTTCTCAAAAATTTGAATTAAATTAATATCGATATTTCATTTTGTAGTAAGACTTTAGTGCTTGTACAACTTCGTATAGCTGAGGTACCATAAAACAGAAGATAAAGTGAAGCTCACTGCACAAAAGAATACGCAGTTCAGCTGTATCTTTACTTGAGTCAAATCTATCTATATACTTCTAAAACAAAAGTTGCTGTTATTGGAACAGACATAGATGTATAAATCGTTTACGATGTTTTCAATATGACTCGTGACATGCAAATAAAAGCGAAGAAATAATGAGAATGAAAAGGCTGCTGTTCTAGGGTACCGTGAAATTAGTTAATAAAAATTGTTTATATTCTTGTCCCGTCTCTAATAAGATGACACATTTTGTAAGTCAAGTCAAACTGGTTGTTGAGTCAAGTCTGGGTTCTGTCTGATGCTACGCCCTCTTGTTTATAATGATAGTACTGTTACCTGCAATATCTTTGCAGGGTACGAATTTTATTAGAGATGCAGCACTTTACTGCAAAACGTGTGTTTCATATATTTTTGCAAGAACCTGTTATAATGGGAAGGAAAGCCAAAATAATAAACTCAGTTTCTGTATGTGAAATTAAGCTAAGATTTTACATTGATTTATTCCATTTTGTATGACTAACATTTCCTACTCACTACACATGCATGCAGTAGAGAAATATAGGTGTTACACAGCCAACTACGACCTATCTGCTCCCTAATTAATCGATCCATTCTAAATTAAATAGACGAAGAACACAGCTTTAGAAAATTCGTGATGAATAGCCATGTTTAAAGATAGTATTAATTATATGCAGCTGTGTTTGTGTTGGTTATCCCTACAGAAAATACAGTTTACGTCACAGTTTTTGGACTAATTAATAAGAATGATTTTGTAAAAAAGACACAAAATCAATAGATCAGTGAAACCGTAACCAAAATATTCCTGTTAAGTTTGATAATGGCTAAAATAGACATATATAACCAGATATACTAAAACCTAAAATCCCACTTAAGACTGCGACTTTCTGCTCCTCTCTCCCTACCTCTGTCTCTCTCTCTCTTTTTCTCTCTCTATCTCTCTGTGCATGTTGTATTTTTTTACCAACGAAAGGTGACAATCAAAAACACTAAATATTTTCCTTACTGCTGTGTTGTTTTTTCACGCTGTATAGCATCCTTTATCCTTTGTAATCATAAGAGTGGATTAACTTAAGAAAAGCATAAAAATTGCAAAATTCAAACCAATGATAAGGGATATCTCGAAAATAGTTAACAGGAAAAAGACAAGCTGTGTGCTTTAACGATATCTACACTTTTTGAGTTGTAACCTTCACCTATCTCATACCGTTAACCAGTTATGTAAAAGTCATTTTGAACGAAGAGGACATGGGATGCTGTTCCCAGAGAATTCAAGACATACGTTTCATTTGTTATGAAGATATCTTAAGCGTGTGATATTTTAGTCAAAATCATTGGCCATTTTTGAGATCTACGAAAAACTTCGAAAAATATTCCATAAAAAACTTGGTTTAGGATGGGGATTTTCATGAAAATCTTCGTTCCGCATCTTGAAAGATACAGAATTTGGTATTTAACCAACTTTTCATTTTTAGATGTTGTTCACAGACAGACACACAACTACCTTTTTCTAAAAATGTTTTTCTTGTGTTCAGGGTCTTCAGAACATATACTTCCGCTGATATTGAATTTTTGACTGCCTCCGTAGCGCAGTTGGTAGCGCGCTTGCCTCTGGCGCCGAGGACCCGGGTTCGATCCCCGGTACCAGCATGGGGATTTTATCCCCTCTGGGAGGTCAGGCACGGGGTACACTCAGCCTCGTTAGGTCCCAGGAGGACCAATTGAGGAGCTACTTGATGGAGAAGTAGCGGCCGCAGGTCGTGAACACCGCATAACTGGCCGGGAGGGCTAGGATCGCTGACCACGTCCCACCCTCCAATACTGCACCCCACCAATGACGCCTATAGTGGGTAGAGGTGGGAGACGCAGCGGCTGGGCGGTAGGCCTTGGCCCTTCATGGACTGTTACGCCGCGGTTTAGTTTAGATATTGAATTTTTGGGTGGTACCATATGTAGTAAGAAAGAAAAATGGTAAGATTCATTAAAGTCTGAGACCATGAAGTCATATTGTTACACTGCTGTGATTACATAACAATGCAATATTAAGCTTTTTTACCATTGGTGCGTTTTGTCCTTTGATGGTGTTGCAGCTGCCGAAGGTACTGTAAACCCCATAAGCAACTACAGCAGCAGTAATGTGGCATCCTTCCTACAGGGACCTTTGAAACCTCATAGTCAAAATAATCAGTATTTTGGAGAAGTATTGTCCCGAAGCACCGTGTACAAACTTCAAAAATTATAATCCCCGCAATGAGTGGTAAGTGTCAACCATGTCTAGACAAAAATCCCCAAAAGCCTGCAGTCTACAAAATGAGTTTCTTTAAGGTAACAGGGTAAGGATCAGGAACACCTGGTGCCGAAGAGCAGTGATGGACTTTAACATTGCAAATTTTGTACTGTTCCCTGCATATATTTCGTCTGATACAAAAACTGCGTTTTCTCTACATTAAGTTGGCATCACACATAACTTTGCCCTTTCATATATTTTGTCCATCTTTCCCACAACGCAGGGCTCAGGCGGTAACGTCTTTGGCCTGCATTCGGGAGGTTGCGGGTTCCAATCCCGCGGCCGACCTTCCGAACCATGGTTTTTTTTTTTTTCGCGGGTTTTTCCCAGGTCACTGAGGTGAATGCTGGGAAGAATATTTACTTTATATCCCCCGAATCACTTGTTTTACTTTTGTCCTTTCTCGATCCGGTCTTTCCAGGTTGTAAGGGTCGGCGGTTCGCCGTTAGGATGCGCTGCGGTGGCACTTGCGCTCTGGGAATACGGTTATTGGCTGAGAGCAGGCGCTTTTGTTGACTGGCCTCCCACCAAGGGGACTGATTGATTAGCTGGCTGGTGATAGGCTCTCTGTGGTAACCCTGCAACTCCGTCGGACTGAATAACTTGTCTGCACCTGTTAGAGACCCACCATAGTTGTAGTTCTGCCTGTAGGATAATTTCATATCATCATTCCTCCTGGGGTCTGGCGCACAATGCCATTGACTGACGTGCCGGAATTCACACCGGACAGAGAATGGACGATCACTTCGGGACCTCGGCCATGCGGCCTTTTGTACCTGTGTCCTACAAGAGGGTCCCCAGGTGAGAGGTGAGAGGTGTGAGGTGAGAGGAGGCTCAGGGTGGGCTATTCAGGAGCCCCAAAGAGCAGAGGGAGAGCCTCTAACAGTCCCAGAGTGAAGCTTCCGGTGGCGCCTAATAAAGCCGGCACCCGCCCCGTGTAGGTGGGTATCTGGGAGGCTCGGGAAGTTGGACCGCCTGGGAGCAAAATTTACAGACAGCATCCTTTTTCCCTGCGCGCAGTGCCTGAGATACCTGATGAGGCGGATCAGTGCTGAAAGAACCAAACAGATGAAGGGTGAAGTAAAATGAGACGTGAGGGGAAATGAAGGCAGGAAAAAAACCATGGTTTAGGAGCTTAGAACCCACGACTTCCCTAATGTAGGCCACCGACGTTACCGCCCGAGCTATTAGGCTCTGTGTGTGAACATCAGCTTGTTTTTCTTGTTTCATTATTCTTGTATTGGCCTCTTTTAGTTTCTGCAGTCATATCGTGGTCTTTTAATTATAATCTACTACTGATGCCGTTAGTAATTCATTGACTATGGTTTTAATTATTTTTCAGCACACAGCCACTGCAGAGGGATAGAAAACTAGCCCAATTAAGGAAAATTCTCTCTCTCCAGCCTGTAATCGAATCCGATACCTCTGGATATAAAGCCAGGATGCACATCGCTAGATCACAGAAGCAGTCAATGAATAAAGACAGCTGAAGTAACACTAGGATATCGATAAATTATCAATCACTAATTCATTATTCTGTTCTCGTATGTCACTCGCTTGTTTGTTACCCTCCTCCCCCCTCCCTCGTTCTGCCAGTCACCACAGTGCACTCTGTTTCGGAATATGGGAATATGTTCCGTAGCACACAACACATCCCTACTGACTACTGTTATTGTTGCCTATTTCACACATATCACATAAGCTCTCTACTAAATAATAGAGTTTAAATACGTCTTAGATATAAACCAATTACGGCTTGGTTACAGGATGATTATCGTATCTGAGGAAGTAAATTACATTCCATAATTATGCCACCTTCATGTTAAGTAAATCTTTGTTAAGCTACCCTATTAAATCAATACTTTGCACACTTAAGCCTGTTTATGTTATAAACCACCACACAAAGTTCCAGCAGAATCTGTTTTATAGTTTTAATGGAATTAATTATTCAATTTATTCACAATACAAAAATACCTTAAAATTCAAAATATTCCATGCGTATCAAAAACTAAAACATCACAACAGTTTTATTATTTTATTAACTTTAATTTGCCTTACAAGTACAATGAATCCCTGGCAGGAAGGGAAAATAATCACTTTTAAAGTAATTTATTTCTTTGTTCTGATGGGCATTGAAAATATTTTTGTGTATTTAATGTTTTTAAAACCAACCAAATTTTCAGATTTTGAAACCAAACACAAAAGTTGAAGTCATATAAATAGAGCACATGCTGGAAAAATTATAGGAGCATAGCACAAAATTTAATTCGCATGGAGCAGATAGCATATTTAAAAATGTAAAATAGAGAAAACCATTTTTTCAACACACATGCAACATGATCATGCGTCAGATTACCTGTTTTTCACACCTTCCCTCTTTTGTCTAGTAGTCTCTCTCAGATAAATAGCTTTTCCTTTACGGCGAGATGCCGCTTATGCACTCCTTTCCGCTAAATTTGGTTATGAGTGAGTGAGTGAATGAGTAGGGTTTAAGGGCCCGTCGACAGCTAGGTCATTAGAGCCCCGAATTTGGCTATTTTTGAGCCATTGTTGGCCCATATATTGTTCAAATACTGCCGAAAATTCAAGCAGAATAGACATTTAAAAATGGTGGAATCTAAAAAATTTCACTGGTAACCGATGACTGAAGGTTTGGGGTACATTTATATGTATAACATTAAAAATCGTGAATTTTATTTGATAATTTTTCGGTCATTTTTCAAGGTCCCTTAAGTTTCTTCCACCTGGTATTTATTTCCATTGCGAGATATTGAAAGCAAAAGGAATTTCTTAACATTGTCAAGTGCCATATATCTCTCCAGTTTGTTTAAAAATAAATGCTTTTCCATTAGAGGGTTGCATGTTTATTCTGTTAATGTAACGTTTTAGTTTTGCTTTTAAAGCTAGACTTAGTTTCACAACTGAGCAGTTGTTAGTAATGGCAAAAGATGCCCCGATGTGGTGGTTTGTTTTCAAACAGAAGGAAAATAACATAGTAATTTATCCACGAGTTGGATACGACATTTTACACAAGTTTATTGTTATAAATTGTGGAAAATAAATCGCGAAGAAATTGGGCATCCATAGCTGACATAAGTGAGAGTATCTTCATATGTTCGTAAATGAAATGTTAGGCTCTCTCCCTGTATTTTGTTGTTATTAACTGGCATGTTGAACAGATGAACAAGGCGTACACTTGCATGAATTCCCTTTCTGGGAAAGAAGTGTGGAAGTATTACGAACTGTGATGTAGCCTATTATTGGCACAGAAAAGCGAGGTGACTCACGTGGTAACTGCGCGGCTCGCAATTCAGGAGGTCCTGGGTTCGATTCCTGGGGCGATCACTCCTGTCATAGGTTTTTCGTAATTTTCCCTGAATGACTAGGAGTATGTTGGGGTGATTTCTATTCTGCCATGACTTTCCTTCCCCTCATTTCCTATCATTTCGCTTCCATTTCATGTTTCTGGTAGGCTCAGTAGCTATGCAGTGCCGATTGGGTTGCCAGATGGCAAAGATGCTTACTCATTGGGAAGCTTTTCCCGGCCCTGCCATTTGACAACCTTCGCTGAACCGTATCAGATGGGTCGAGATCTCTCTGATTCCGCTAGAGGGAAGAGTTCTTTGAGCAGCCAGCTGGTGTAACCGGGCCTTCAGCCGTTAGGAAGCGCTGTCGGCCCCCCCTCATCCCTTCTGGAACGATAAGCAAAAGCATCCGTGTTGGGTCGAGTTTTAAGATCTTCCCTCCGTTCCCTAGTCATTCATTATCAGCACAGTTGTAAGTAATTATACATTCATTTCTTAATTATTCTAAACCTAATGATTCGTAGAGGTTTCTGCGTCCTCGTTGCTAGGAGAAAAGAAATCTGAAAATGGTTCAATTGTCTGTCTATAAGCCATAGCAATATGGAGTATTGGCATTATGTTATTTCTATAGGAAATAGGCCTTTGCGATTATTGGACCCAAGGCGTCACAGCCCTTTCCGGGCCAAGGCCTACCACCCAGCCGCTGCGTCCCCTACCTCTGCCCATTACAGGCACCATGAGTGGGGTGCAGTACTGGAGGGTGGTACGTGGTCAGTGCCTCGATCTCTCCCGGCCGTTTATGCGGTGTACGCAACCAGGGCCATTACTTTTCAATAAGTAACTCTTTAATTGGCCCCTCAGGGACCTACCAAGGCTGAGGGTACCCCGGTCCAGGTCTTCCAGTGGGAGAAAATCCCCATGCCGGTATAGGGAATCGAACCTGGATCTCCCGCGTGGTAAGCAGTAGCGCAGCCACCGCGGTAAGGAGACGACCCTAAAATAACAGATGTTTAAGATATTTTCTTCTTGTTTACCTGATTACCCTCCCCTTATGTAGGACTTCCACCGCCTAGGGCTTACAAGCCAGTGGTTAGGGTCAGACGCCTGTCGGGGAGCACAGGACCTATGGACCGGACAGAGTGAAGACCTGGAAGCGGGTGGTCAGCCAAGCATCAGGTATGATAGTGAGGAAGAGGATGATATGAAATGCAGGCGAAATTCATGATTTGAAAGGTGATGATGGAGCAATTGGAATGAGTGACGATGGAAACCGGAGAACCCGGAGAAAACCCGCCCAGACGTCGCTTCGTCCACCACGAATAACATATGCAGGTCCCTGGGATCGAGACCCGGCCACCTATTAAGATATTTTCAACAAATGAAACGTATAAAATTGCGTAATCATTTACGGCCGATGTCATTAAATATAAAATGACTATCCGGGCTTGTGGACCGTAATCCGCAGAGTGCTACACCACACCACTGAGGATGTTCGATGCAGTTTCGAACGAAACGTCTAGAAGGAGATTTTCCAATAGACCAGGTCCCATAAGCCCGGATAATCATTTTCTATTTAATGAAACGTATGTCTTGAATTTTCAAGGAATAGCCTCAGGTACTCTTCATTCTGAATGACATTTGAATAACTGGTAAACTATAAGGCATAGGCAAAAATCTTACTTTAACAAACGTATAGCTCTCGTTAAATCATACAATTTATGTAAAATAAAAAAAATGCGAGCCCTACCATTTGCAAATTATTCCTTGTTATTGATTTGAATTTTAAAATAGTTACACTTGTCACCGAGCGGAATGTCTCAGGCGGTAACGTCTATGGCCCGTATTCGGAAGGTCGTGGGTTTGATTCCCGCGGCCGACCTTCCTGGCCTTGAGTTTTTTCGGCGGTTTTCCCGGGTCACTCAGGCGAACGCCGAGAAGGATATTTATATTACATCCCCCGTTTCGCTTCCCTTCATTTTATTCTCTCTATCAGATCGTTCTAGGTTGTAAGAGTCAGCAGGGTCGCCGTGGACTGCGCTACGGTGGTGCTTGCGCTCTGGAAATACGGTGCTCGGCTGAGGGGAGGGACTGTGTTGTGCAGGTCTGCTGGACCTGGCTGACTGCTGGCGAGCTCTCTGTGGCGACCTGAAACTCCGTCGGGCTGAAGAACTTGCCTGCACCCGTTAGGGACCCACCGTGGTTGTAGTTCCACCTGTGATAAGTTCTGGCCGCCTGTAGGTTACTTTGATCTCATTTCTCCCATGGTCTGACGCACAATAAGTCATCGGCTTACGTGCCGGAATACCTAACGTGACAGACAGACACAGACGGACAGAAAAATAGACAGACACACTTGTCTCATATGGAAAGAAGTTATTCGCCTTCGTTCTTTCCTTTTTTCCCCTCCTAAACGGTCAAAGAGAACGGAATTTTAATGCCATCACATAGTGGCTAGCTTTTAAAGGATTCGCCTTACTGTATGTATTCCCCTGTTCCCATTGTACGTACATGGAAATACGCCATAAAGCATTTCCGCAAATGTTTATCCTGATTAACATGAAGTAGGTACAAGAATAAGCTTTTGGAAGAATACCTAGTTCAAGAATTGGTAAAGAAGGTATGTGAATGTAACACATCGATATTTTTACTTTTTCTACTGCGTATAGGAAGTAGAGGAAATATTGTATTTGATGTCGAGATTTCAGCGGAAATGTTTTAAGGTCCCCTGAATCCAAAAGAAAGCATTTAGAAAAAGATCCGTGTGTGTTGTCTGTCAGTCAGGCTGTGGACAGCATAACTCAAAAATGAAAAGTCGGTTAAAAACCTAAGTTGGTATTAAAGCTGAATGTCTTTCAAGGATACGACAAGAAGATTTTGAAGAAAACTGCTTCACCCTAAACTACACTTTGGATGTAAATGTTTTCGAAAATTTTGATTTTCTTGAAAATGGCTCTAATGATTTTAATTCAAATGTCATATGTCTGAGATACTTTTATGAAAAATGAAAAGTATATTTTGAATTTTCTGGCTATAGCCCATTTAGTCCTGTTTACTCTGGATTACTTTTGTATAATTGTTAAACCGTAAGATATAGACCAAATCTTACTATAGAAAAAATGTTGATGTTGCTAAAATACACAATTTATGTACAAATAATTTTTTTTTTTTTTTTTTTTTTTTTTTTTTTTTTTTTTTTTTTTTTTTTTGTAGAGCGAACCATTTCGCATATATGCCTTGTTATTTGTGTGAGTTTTGGAGAACTTATACTTCTGTCAATTGGAACAGCGGTATTCACTTTTTGTGTTAACCGTGCAAAGAGAACGGAGTTTCAAAGCTTTAAAAGAATTGACTGTCGCTCAAAGCCTTCTGCATTCTCATATTCGTCATGCTCTTACAAGGAAATAAGCAAAGGAAGTAAGCAATAAAATAATTTCTGCAAATGTTTGTCTCAACTAACACGAAAAAGATAGAGGAATACGAGATTGTAAGAATGGTTAGTACAAGAGTAGAGAAAGTCATGTGTGTGCAAAACATCAGATCTTTACAATAGTAAGTACATTAATTTACCTATACTTTATTAGTGTAATAGTCGTTATCAACACTACTCGACGTTCTGAACTGAGTCAGATAGATTTGCAAGTGTGTAGTACATACCAGGTGGCTCACTTCACCTGGCATAGCCGTAAGTAGATATCCCTTCGTGCGTTAAAAGAGTTGCATAATGCCACGGGGAAAATCTAGCCATAGAGAGGCCAGTGGTATGTTCTGTCTCTCAGCAAAGACGTGAGATGAGAGACAGTTGAACTAGCGTGTGTAGTCCGTGATAATAGAGAGTAACAGTACAAATAACCGAAAAGGTGTATATGGTGCTGTTGTCTAACATTACGGATTACAGATTGTAAAGTGCAAGTATGAGAGCACGTAATGTTTCATTAGCATTTGTTCGTTTCTTATTAATGTTATTGTTGTATTTTATTATTATTTATTGTTATTACTGTTGGTATAGTATTTATACTACTATATTATTCATATATTATTAACATTAATTTTGTTTTATAAGTTTTATTAGTGTTTATTATGATGATGACTATTATTATTATTATTATTATTATTATTATTATTATTATTATTATTATTATTATTATTATTATTATTATTATTATTATTATTATTACTATTATTATTACTATTACTATTATTATATACAGGAGTGAGTTTATTCCCTAGAAAGTAGAGATGCTGTAATTCAATTGAGACCTTTTCGGTTGTGTATACTGTTATTGTCTTTTATCACGGACTACACACGTTAGTTCAACTGCCTCTCATCATGTCTTCGCTGGGAGGCAGAACACGCCACTGGTCTCTCTATGGTTAGTATTGGCCCGTGGCGTTCTGCAACTCTTTTCACGTTAGAAGGGATATCTACTTACGGCGATGGCGGGTGAAGTAGGCCACCTAGTATATCGTCGTCGTAGCTTCATGTTTTCCTGGGCATAGAACTGGTATAATAACGTGGTTTGTTTAAACAATTGTAGAAGAAAAAACGCTTATCGCCCCAGTCTTAGTTTGTATTAGGAACTAAAACTCAACGTGGTGTATTGCTGCCTAAGATAACTATTATCTGCTGTAAGTTTCCTGGTACTGATTAGACTTGCCTTTGTTTTTCTGTTTCCCCCTTTTTCTTACAAGGAATTAAGTTCGATTGCTCATACGCCTGGCAGGTAAGATGATTTCAGCCACCACCCATCTTGGACATCGCTGAAACTCTATCACGCTCAGGATCCTGGTTCAGATACTGCTGAAGGTGGCTGACTGACTGTCTGACTGACTGAGTGACTGATCAACTGACTGACTGACTGAGTGACTGACTGTCTGACTGACTGACTGACCAACTGACTGACTGACTGACTGAGTGACTGACTGCGTGAGTAACTGACTGACTGCGTGAGTGACTGCGTGAGTGATTGACTGACTGCGTGAGTGACTGACTGCGTGAGTGACTGAGTGACTGACTGAGTGACTGACTGGCTGAGTGAATGACTGACCTACCGACTGACTGACTGACGGACTGATTGACTTACTGACTGTCTGACTGACTGACTGACTAATTGACTGACTGAGCGACTGACTAAATGAGTGACTGACTAACTGACTGACTGGATGCCTATCTTCTAGTGATATACATCGAATGCTTAACTACAATTTTTATGTGTTCCGTTTCAAATGAGTGAAAGTTTATTTGTCCACGGTAATCTTATGACCCAGCATCTAAGAAAGTAGAGCTCAGTCAAGACGAGTTGTAATAAACTGATATCCTTAAAAGGTGTTTATGTTGAGGGAATACACAACTGAAAATGTGATTTTCATACTTTGTAGTCGGTTTACTTGAAAATTTATTTTCATGTGGTCTTATATCAACATTAGAGGGGTTTAAATTTCAGTATGATATATCTTTTGGTTTCTGAATTATGACGTTTTAAATCTGGATTTTACTATCCTACGCCAAACGCTCCACACGACGCAATTTTAAAAAAAATTGCTGTTTTTAAAAAGTATGCTACATTCATCTGATTATAACATACAAATCTGTGATATAAATTTTTTTTAATAGCGTTAGTTCAAAAGAAAATGTCTTTAAATACTGTCATTTAAAATTTCTAGTGTTAAAGTTTTATACAGCTTTAAAAATAATAATTTAAAAACCACTCAAAAGAAAAAATATATAACATATTTAACTGTTTCTGTTTTAGGAATCTACAGGTGAAATTACAGAAGAACTGCATCAAAACTGCATCGTGTGAAACATTTTAAAGAAATGAATACGATGACTAAAGCAGTTTCAGAAATCTTAAATTTCAAAATGGCAAATATTTTATTCGGTATGTTAGCTTACATTATAACTA
This sequence comes from Tenodera sinensis, assembly GCA_030765045.1. Taxonomy (NCBI): domain Eukaryota; kingdom Metazoa; phylum Arthropoda; class Insecta; order Mantodea; family Mantidae; genus Tenodera; species Tenodera sinensis. The sequence goes on along the minus strand of CM060964.1, from coordinate 245,202,449 downwards.
TATGGGTATTTTTAGTATATCAGGTCAAACAGATTTTGAATTCATGGCTCCTAAGTGTTTTAGTCATGGAATACAAATGTAAACTTCTGCGACATTTCTAGTAAATTTCAGTTGCTTAAGCTGGTTCTCTCAGGTTACTATAGGAAGACCCGCAGCATAACTCTCGGTTCCCGTATTTAGGAGCACATATCCCGAAGTTGTCATTTGAATTATTACTTCTACTTGTTACTTTCTTTACAACGCACCTAAATAAGTAGGGAAAGTATTGCATTCCATCAAAAAATTCTATACCCAGATTTCACTGGAAATACACATTTTTCTTTCCCTAGAATCCAAAAAGAGTATTTTTAGGAAGAGGTCTCTCTCTCTCTCTTTCTAGCGGACCCGACAGACGTTGTACTGTTCAAACGTTGTACATCCAAAAATTATTAAAAATAAAACATAAATTGTTTAGATCTCTTTTTTTGAAAAAATATCTAACAAAATTATTTTTAGAATACCTGACGCCACCACGCCAACAGTTATCTCAACTCGACATATCAATATCGTGTGATTGTATCTGTATGCTATAAACTTAAATGTGCCAAGTACAAAGGTTAAACTGTCTTAAATGACAGCAAGAAAGAGAAAAATCAAATAATTTTCGTGACAGATATATTTTTAAAGCACAAAAAATAAATATTTAAATATATTTTTAATCTTAATACAGTAAAACTTGCCTTCAATGGAGCCCTGTTAAGCGCAAATCTGTCTAAAACGGAAACTTTTATGGTTCCGTGAATTTAAGATTGAAAAACACGTTTAATTCCCTTTATTAAACGGTAACTATCTTACGTGGACAACGGAAATCATGGTACGCTTTTTAACGGAAAATTTCCAGTTTTGGAATGTGTTTAGAAAATTTTCAGGTGCAAAACTACTCGTACATCAATGAGGATGCTTTCAATTGCAGTGCCATGGAATATGTCAACATAGACAGTGATGGGCAAACTGAAACAGACACGGTTAATATGGATGTCTTAATTGGAAATATGTAAAGTCGGATAGAAGAAGAGAAGGCGGAGGAAGATGAACAGGAATATGTCCCTTAGTTGGAAGAAGAGTCTAGGCTAACGACTTATCGGGATGCTGCCAAAAGTTTAAAGGAAGTGCAACAATTTGCCCTATGGTCAAATAATTCGCATATGTTTGGTGTGATTTCTCAGGCCAAAGTGTATGTGGAAGTCGAGGAGCTAACCAGCATTGTGTCCAGAAAACTCTCCTTGACTACTGGAAAAGATACATGAATCGTCTATACAGCTATATTTCGTTCATTATGTTTTCGTGTATATTCCATGCATGTACTGCAGCAGAAATATCCAAATATACCCAACAGGATAATGCACGTATATTTTTTACTTCATACGTCCATTTATGTATGTTAATGGTTTAATTTTCTTGATAGCCTAGCCCTACCTTTGTTAAACGGAAATCTGTCTTTAACGGAAATGTTCGACAGTCCCGTTCAATTCCACTGAATACGGGTTTTACTTTTAACAGGAATATTTTTTTTTTAACTTAATGCTATGTTATGAGCAATATTTTACTTAAATATATGCATTTTAAAATTAATTGTGTCGACGTCCATATTTTAGTGGCCAAAATAATTCGCTCACGTAGCCACGCATGATCAGGGTAGGTAAATTTGGAAATATAGTTTCAATCAAAGCATTGGTATCTACCATGTTGCAAAAATTGTCTGGGAGTTGGATTTTAATGCAATTTAAATGTTTATTTCTTAATGTTGAGTGATTGTTAGGAGAATTCCAATGCAAATGGATCATTTTGAATTTGAAGACGTGTATTTATGGTAACACATAATTTACTGTCACTCGCCATAGATATGATTCTTTCAAACATGTGATATTTTCGTCCGCATATGTAGCACATGGAATGACCGGCAATGCCTGTCTGAAATCAGCGGACAGTAACAGTTGATCATCACTGAAAAGACTGGTATTATTATTATTATTATTATTATTATTATTATTATTATTATTATTATTATTATTATTATTATTATTATTATTATTATTATTATTATTATTATTATTATTATTATTATTATTATTATTATTATTATTATTATTATTATTATTATTATTATTATTATTATTATTATTATTATTATTATTATTATTATTATTATTATTATTATTATTATTATTATTATTATTATTATTATTATTATTATTATTATTATTATTATTATTATTATTATTATTATTATTATTATTATTATTATTATTATTATTATTATTATTATTATTATTATTATTATTATTATTATTATTATTATTATTATTATTATTATTATTATTATTATTATTATTATTATTATTATTATTATTATTATTATTATTATTATTATTATTATTATTATTATTATTATTATTATTATTATTATTATTATTATTATTATTATTATTATTACTATTACTATTACTATTATTATTATTATTATTATTATTATTATTATTATTATTATTATTATTATTATTATTATTATTATTATTATTATTATTATTATTATTATTATTATTATTATTATTATTATTATTATTATTATTAATTATTATTATTATTGAGATCGTTCTAGAGAGCTTCAAGTGAGCTTGTGGGCTATAGTGCATTCCGCATATCAGAATTTTAGACATTCCTGAATGCTGCTTCATGTTACACATTGCTTATGGATTTGTGTGAATGTTCAATGGCAAGAATGTTCAATGGGTTAGAAGTCACCATTGCGCATGCGCTGGGGTGGGAAGACGGCCATGTTTGTTCTAGTTGTGTGATTATATTTCTGTATAAGAAAACGTACTACAAAGGCTCTAGCACAATTTGCACAAAGTATATTTTTTAACTATATTTTAAAATCTTACTTCAATAAATACTAATGTATCACATTTGTAGGTTAAGCTTAGTACGTACTACAAAGCTCTAGCACAATTTGCAAAATGTACATGTTTTAATTATACTGTAATACCTTACTTCAACAAATACTAATATATTACATTTGTAGGTAAAACTAAAAGTTAGAGTATGCGCGTGTATACATCATGAATAATCATCTCAATACTGCACCTTACAAATTTGCACAATGTATATTTGTTAATTACACTTTTAATTACTTGTTCTCAATAATTGCGCACATTTAATGTAATATTAATGTTCAGCTGTGACAAATACTTCTTAGAATTCAGGCTCAGCACATCAAATACCGGAAATTCGAAATGCGATTGCAGCGCTGATGACGGATCCAGTTGTGAACCTAAACCATCCAAAGATCTTATTATGCTCTCTGAACAACACATAAGTTAGTTAATGAATTGATTAATAAAAAAGAACATGTTCATTCTGGTTATATTGTGAATCTAGACCATTATCGAATCACCTTTATCACACACGCAAAAGTTCATTATATATATGTTTGTGTGTGAGAGAGAGAGAGAGAGAGAGAGCGAGAGAGAGAGAGAGAGAGAGAGAGAGAGAGAGAGAGAGAGAGAGGGTGTGTAACTCAGTGTCTGTGAACAGCAAAGTCAAAAATGGAAATGGGTTAAAATCTAGCTTATAACTTAAGTTCAAACTTTCCAATGGTGCGACAAGAAGATTTTTAAGAAAATCCCTTTAAATGGAAAAGTTTCGTAAATTGTTACTTTATCAAAAATGGCTGTGATGATTTTGATTAAAGTACATTATGTCTAAGATATTTTTATGCCAAATGAAACGCATTACTTTGAATTTTCTGAGAATGTCCTCAGAAGTCCGCTTCATTGTGGATGGATTTTACGCCGCGCAGCAACCAACATCAAGTGTTGCGGATCTTGTCGAACGTCCCCGGCCCCGGGAGGGCAGCGACCATAATACCACCGGAACGCCGAGAACAGCATTTACAGTGCACATGCAATACCGGCACCGCCATACACCACGAGCCTAAAAGCGCACCTGAAAGATGAAGAAGGAAGTAGAATGAAAGAGAAATAAATGGAAAGGAAATCATGGAATTAGAGAAAGCACTCCAGCCTTGCCTAAGGGACAAGGGGAAACCAGAAAAACCCACGTCACAATACGCGATTGACGGGGATCGAAACCGCAATCTTCCGATTGCGAGTAGTGCACGTTACCGTGGTGTCACCTCGCTCGATTAACAAGAAATATAATAAGCTCTTTTAAGAATATTTTGTTTAAGAGTAAGTCGAGAAAGTTATGCGACTATACACATCAAATTTTTTATTTGCATTGGAACATGTGTTCCACAATTACGGCCATAACTCAGGCTTGGGCAACTTGCGGCATAGCTTGAGCGACCCTCATGTTTTTTACTTGCTGAACATAGTTATCATGACAAGGCTGTGTGCGGGATGCGCTCAGCGAGCACCAGTTCCCCAGCCCTGGATATTCTCCCTTCTTTCCCCGACTACCCTCCCCTCATGTATCACTTATACCCCCTAGGACTTACAAGCCAGTGCTGTCGGGGAGCAGAGGGACCCCTGGACCAGACAGAGTAAAGACCTGGAAGCGGGTGGTCAGTCAAGCACCAGCTCATGATAGTGAGGAAGAGAATGACATGAAATGCAGAAGAAATGGATGATTGGAAGAGTGATAATGGAGCAATTTGTGGAATGAATGGCGGTGGAAACCTGAGAACCCGGAGAAGACCCACCCAGACACCAGAAAACTTTTAGAAATTTTATTTAAGATTTGTTGCGTATTTAAAGCAGCACTTCAGATTTGAAGAAGACTTAAAGAAGTCCTTGGATGCCCCTCAGGTCACGTCCTCCTGCAGGATCAAAAAATGAAGTATTAAGATTATGGTCAGTTAAGAGTATAGTAATGTCTTCTGCAAGTTTAAGATTGTCTCACAAGTTCGCTCGTTTGTCGTCACATTTTAATCACTAAGAACACCTGGAACACACCTCACCCGCAGCATAGCTACGACAGAGTAGTTGCCAAACTTTCTGTTTTAGGTAGAAATTCCCAGCTCGAAATCGACTAAACCACTTTTGACATGCTCGATTTAATACTGCATCTTACCCGTAGACAGAACAAATTTTCTGGCGAGATTGTGAGGCGGTTTTGCTCTTACGATACTAAAACAGCATAAGATTTCGGAAATGTTCCTTTTTGGTTTCCATAGTTTGTAAACACAGGTTCCACCTAACGTCAGTCGTAGTCTAAGTCGTAGGGATGGTTAGGCAACTATGATAACTTGAGTGTACAGAGGGTTTAGGGTTTCCAGGCGCTATAGATGGAACTTGCGAGCAAAACGAACGAACGAACTTATCAAACAATCTTATATAGGTAATGATAATTTGAAATCAGAGCTTCAGTTTAAGCAACGTCAAAACCTTCTTAAATGTACTCACAATCAGTGTCAGATGTTATATCTTAGATATAGAATGCATCAGAAAAATGGACCTAGGTTTTCAGTGCTTAAAAAGGGGGGAGGGGGCAAAAAACAAGCATTTTCGTGAATAATTTGTTTAAGGTAGTTGGTGTGCTTAGTGTGACAAGATCAAATGCAGAAACAAACAGTAACAGGACTGAGGTTCATAGCAGAAAGAATGTAGTCTCATAAAAGCAAAGTTTCAGATGAATGCAAATTTAATTTCTTCATGTAAAGACCTGTTTACTTTTGTAAAAGTGATACAAAAGGAGTTACGTTTTGTGGCTAAATACAAACAGTGATGTAACGAGGATAAGGTAGCAGAGTATCACGTGATCTGTTTATAGTAATAAACCTGTGATGTAATACATAAATGTTTGGTAAAAGTGCCAATTGCAGAATGGGTTAGAGCACTTTCTACCTATCCTCTTTTTTCATTTCTGAAAGTTGGCAACATTAGTTCCGTCCCCAGAGAAATAGTCAGTGCCTGTTGAAATAATAGGCTTTAGGCTTAGTATCGACCCTCATAAAGACATTTTGTAATGATTTTAAAGTATTAAAGTCGTTATCTTGGAGAAAATTCATTTAGTAATTATGGTGAAGGAAATGTAATAATTTAAAGCTCTATACTACGTGCTACGACAACATTAAGTCCGTACAATCTACTGTGTGCAAACAGTTAAAGAAATCGTTAACATAGCATTGTACATTATGCGTAGATTTCGCGTGATGGTAAATTCAAATATGAGAAATAAAACTCCCAAAAAATGCATCTAATGTAAAAAGTAGGGAAATAATTGAGCCTAATTGATTACATTATTTTCACAGAGATATAGGTCAGTTATAAAGTTAAGATTTACTTCAACTAGGTGACTTGGATTGATTTAAGATAATGATTAATTACTATATATTATAAACGATATAAATATAATAACCTTTGATTCATAATCACCTTGAGAAAGATAGAATCAATTAAAATATTCTATCAGAAGCAGGGTATTATCTAGTGGACTCCAACTTCTGTTATAGGAACAAATAGGTACCACAGGAGGGAAGTGCACGTGAAGTGTGAGTCACAAAATTTTGAATGAGAAGCACGGTGTCACTTATATCATCTTTGCACTAATATAACCAAGTGTTAAGTTATTATTTTTATAACTATCATTTGCAGAAACACTAAGTATAGCAACCCAAAATTGATTACAATTAATTCAGTAGTTATTGTGTAACCAGAATGTACGGTAATGTCATATGTTAGTTTAGCTAGCCTTAGAATGATATCCCAGAGCCCCTAAAATATCATAATTTGGGACATAGTCCCTTATATATCACTCACTCGCACTCCAATACGTACACTTATACTTCATTCTACACTGCTGCGAACACCTGAGAGTGACCAAAATGTGAAAATACACCAAAGCACGCGAGCGAAGAAGGCGCGCATTCCTTAACGATACTTTGAGCATTTATAATACAATACTTCCCCTGCTTACCAGAAGAGAAAGTAAAAATTTGCTTATTAGCTATGATGTTCACTCGCTTACTGTGGTGTTAATCTTTGGGTAGTTCTACTTCTGGTTATTACATTAAATTCAGACACACAATCATATTAATGCTTTCATACTCTAGGGAAAATGGGAATCAAGTCTGGCTAAAGAGGCATTTCCACCCACCAGCGGGGATTCGAACCCGGAACCTCTTTAAAGGTTATCTTGTTAATCACCAGACTGCATAGGTAGTCTCTGCTTTTTTTCTGCTGCAAGTTTTAACTCTTTCAAAGTCTACAAGTTACGCAAAATTCATTCAAGTGAAGAAAACTTCAGGGCAATTCTCAGGAAATTCGAGTCACATAATTATGCTATTGGCAACGTAAATGTTAGAAACATACCTATGGCATTCTAATCAAATCGTTTAAACACTTTCTATCAGATTAAAAGGAATTATCCATGTAAAGTGTCGTATTTTTACCGAGCGGGATGGCTCAGGCGGTAACACATCCCTGGCCGAACTTCCTGACCCATGGATTTTTCGGAGGTTTCCCCGGGTCGCCAGACGAATACCAGGAAGGATTTCCATATCCTCCGAATTTCCTGTCCCTCCATTTCGTTACATTAACCATTTCATTTCACCATTCATCCTGGTAGGTTTCTTTCAGGTAAGGAACCTTCGGTGAGCGTCGCGGGAGGAGCACGGCAGGGAAAAATGCGCCCCGGAAATCTCGTCCCCCCTCGTTTCCGCTACCCCATGGTATGGTACAAGGCCGAGTGGGGGGGGGGGTGGTGGAAGAGGCCACCGGTTTACGAGTCCCGCGCCCCCTTGAAAATACGAACCCGAGTGTGAGATGAACCGGGTTGAGACAGCCTCCGCCGGGGTGTTTCTAACTGGGAAAATGTATAAAGTCTGCCACCTGCTCTGTCGTGGGAACGTTTCGGCCGCCCTTAAGATTCATTCCCCTGATCCATCCTCCAGGGGGTGTACTGTCAGGCACATAGACACAAAAGATCGCCTTTCGGTCGTGGTGCTAAGTCCCCCTCTGCAAGTTATCATTGAGTCAAAATGTCTGTTTAGGTGGTCAAATTTTATTAAGAATATTCGTGTTGTATACTTTGAAGGTGCTAAACTTAAAAATACGAATTTTTGCATTTATTCTAGCTTTCATTTTGAGTTATACCGTCACACACACACACACACAGACACACACACACACACACACACACACACACAAAACATACACACATACACACACACTCACACACACAAACACACACACACACACAAACACACACAGGTGCACAAATACTCGCATACACGCACTTGGAATTTTTTATAAAATACCTTTTTCGATTCAGGGTACCTCGAAAGGTGTACTTCCTATGAATAATCGATATTGAATTTTTGGGTGGAATCCAAAAATCTGGTAGCTACCAAATGAAAAGTCGAAGAAATGCCCAATTTTCTGCTTGAGTAATGTACAACGTTTAAAAATGACAGGGGGAGATTTTTGAGGAATTCGTTCACACTTTACACCTGAAAGTGTTGGTGGTTTTTTATTGTCTATTGCTTTTGATTACAACACAATATTAATGGGTATTAACATAACAAGCGTATATCTTGTTTCTTAAAATAACATTTGAAATCCTTTCTTTTCATTAAATGTCACATCTACACTTAATTTCATATAGCCGGGAAACCACAATAGGCAAAGACTTACACGAGGATAAACACAGTGGCAGAGTTCCTTAAAATATACAGTTTGTGTCAAATAAAGCTTTTAATGTCCTTTTCCAAAATCTTCGCTGATGTCCGTTTGATTTTTACTTTTTCTACTGGTAAGTACAGGAAGTATTGCATTCCAGCTAAAAATTCTATGTCGAGATTTCACCGGAAATACATGTTCTGAGACTCCTTGAATCCCAAAAAAAGGTCATTTTTAGAGAAAAGACCGTGTGTGTGTGTCTGTCAGTCAGGCTGTCTGTCTGTCAGTCTGTGGACAGCATAACTCAAAAACAAAAAAGTCGCTTAAAAACCAAAGTTGGTATTTAAGTTTAATGTCTTTCAAGGATGCGACACGAAGAATTTGAATAAAATAGCCCCACTCTAAACTAGCCTTTACATGGAAAATTTTCGAAAATTTTGATTTTCTTGAAAATGGCTGTAAGAATTTTGATTAAAATGCCATATGCTTAAGATATTTATATGACAAATGAAATGTATATTTTGAATTTCCTGGCTATTGCCTATGTAGTCTTGTTTACTCTGGATGAGTTTTGAATAACTCTTAAACCGTTAGAGATGTAAATTTAATAAACATGCTAATGCACACAGGTATGTCTAAATCCAATTTTTTTTTTTTTTTTGGGGGGGGGGGGTAGAGTGAACCAGTTATTCCTTATTGTTTGTGTTAGTTTCGGAAAATGTAAATTTTTCGTGAATTGGAGCATCGTTGTTCATTTTTTATATGTTAAGCGTGCAAAGGGAGCGGGATCTCAAAGCTTTAAAAAATTTGACTATCGCTCAAAGCCTACTGTATTCTAACATTCCCCTTACACCTATAAGGAAATGAGCAATAAGATAATTGGTACAATTTTTTATCTCAACTAACACGAAGATAAAGGAATAAGAGTTTGTAAGAATGGTTAGTACAAGAGTAGAGAAAGTTATGTGAGCGCAACACATAAGATGTTTAGCATTATAGTTTCAAGTGTTCTTTTGCCTCTGCTGAACTAATAAATATACACTATTAAGGCAGGCGAATACAAAACAGTTGCCTCTGGAATGTTGCGTGTATCTGAAACATATTATCCTGAAATCGTTGCGGTCAAATTGAACAAGAAGGTTAGAGAAGCAAGTTATTATTTCACTAACTTGTGGAATATATCTATACAAAAATAAATTTGTAATATGGAAAGGGAAGTCATTTGATGGTGGCACATCACATTTGGTATTTTGTTTTACAGTTGCAGGTATGTTTTCAGGTGACTTCACTTTTCTTTACACTAATTGTTACTGGTTTAAAATCATTTTAATAAGAAGCTTGATATGACAACACAAGGTTAGCTCGAGAGGTGGTAATTATTCAGCAAAGCCCTATTAATAATTTACTGTATCTACTGTACCCAAATCTCTCATTGGTTAAGTAATTACAGGTTAGCATTACGTACAACAGTACACAAGAAGAATGATATGCTTATACCTAAAGGTTTAATATTCACTTCGCTATAGATAAGAGGTAATAAAGGGAGTTCTGAGCTTATAATATTAAAGCGGAATGTGTGTGATGTCACAGAGTCACAGGCCTCGTATCTGTATTGCTGCCACAGAATCACACTGCAGTGTATGCCACAAGATGTTTAAGTAACCAAGTACAAAGTTTTATTGCACTCATTGTTTGGTTCTAGGTTTATATCAATTCTCACTCTTATGGGGATATTTGAATTTTCAGTTTCTTATTCTGTAGCTAGAGTTTCAAATGTTTATAACAGGCATGTGCCAGTGAATGTCTCTTCTTCTTTCTTTCCCTGATTACCCTCCCCATCGAACCAAATTTGGACTTGTAACTCAAACGGTAGCGTAGCTAAGGCATTTCAATAGATGTGATATTGCGTTATTTGAAGTGCTCTTTAGCACTCTTTCTCTGAATCGTTATTTTGTGACTAAGTAATGGAAACAGTATATTACCAACATTTTCTCTAGGTTTTACTGTTGAATGGACTTGTAATCTAAAATTTTTAACTTTAAAAATTTTATTATGACAAATAATACCTATAATCACATCATCATAATCATCACCACGGCTTGTTTCGTCTTCAAGAAAAGTAATGCCTGTTTTATTTTTGATATGTGCATGAAAAATAAATCAATTAATAACCCAATTAATATATATTAGGGTGGCCGTTATATGGGGGGGGGGGGGGTTTATACAAAAATGTAAAGTGTTTTGAGTGCACACCCTCCTATTTTTTTACTTTTCGCATGTTTTGATGTTTCATTACAATTAACACTAACCCGCGCCGTACTGGGCTTAAATATCTAAATAAACTTAAGTACTGAAAGAGTGTTTGTATTTTTCTATTGGTATAAACAATTGAAACCAATCTATACATGTTTTGCAAATGTGCTAAAAATATTGAAACGGAAGAACTTTGAGTATTAATATGTAATATAACATACACAATGTGGGAATGCAGCTTAAATCAATAGTAGTTTTCACAATTTTCTTTTCAGTGTTCCTCTTTTAGAGTTTACACGGTATTGTCTCCCGTGACATTGCACACATCAAAAAATGTCTCTTGTTCTTCATCGGCCGTTAACAGTCCATTGAGTTCTTGCACTCTGCCGTATCATTTATACCTTAAGATTCTTCATAGTCGGAGGCGCCGTGGTCGAGCGGTTAGACCGTTCGCCTATCACCAAGGCGGCCCTGTTTCGATCCCAGGGACCCGCATGTGGTATTCGTGGTGGACGAAGCGGCATCTGGGCGGGTTTGCTCCGGGTTCGCCGGTTTCCCCGCCACTCATTCCACCAACTGCTCCATCATCACCTTTCCAATCATGCATTTCGCCAGCATTTCATATCATCCTCTTGCTCATTCTCATGCTTCTCATGCTTGGGTGACCATCCGCTTCCAGGTCCATAGATTCGTTTGCTTGCCAACAGGCATCTGACCGTAGGCACAGGCTTGTAAGTCCTAGTAAGGGGAAAGCAACCAGATAAGGAAGAGGATTCTTCATAGTCTGTTTATAAATGGAGGGAAAAAACCGGGTTCCAGCAAAGTAAGAGCTCCGCTGAAACCACCTGAATGCGGTGGTGATACAAGAAACTACTTGGACCTTTTCGTCCAGTCCCCAAACTTTTATGACTTCCAATGTTGCTGTGATTATTCTTTCCCACTACAATTTGGTAATGCAGACACGCCTATTAATCGCTCCTGATTTTTCTAAGTTATGATGATCGGAGTCTTTCAGTTCTTCAATACATTTAACGCTGATCCCAATACAATGCTTAATGTCCCAATCAACAGCCACAAAACCTGGATTCTTATGTTTAAGCAAATATTTAATACTTTCTGCCAGTTACTTTCTGAATCGTTTTCATATCTTTAGATGAACTGCGATTAAGAGTTATTTCACCAACATAATGCCCCATGAACCTCAAGGATGTATACAATATCCCTCTCACTTAGCTGACATCTGTCTAAAATGGTGGCTAGCTTTGGTATCACTTTCTTCCATGTTGGTATTCCTTTTCTGAATTTACCTTATTTCCAAAGTCACATCTCTACCAGAAATTAAAGCTGAGTCCTTGGAGGGTTCTGTAGAAACGGCGTAACCAATAGACCCACTCACTTCTCTTGTTTATTCAGACGAGTCATTACTAACTTCCAAAAACTGTGAACTGTTATCATTCTTCATCTTCCTAATCTCGTCTTTCACAACTCTAATCCTCGCCCTTGCCTCTTTTGTCGTCAATTTCCAATCTAAACCACCAAGATATAACCTATACGATCAGGCTCTTGTTCATATAATAGAAATCGCTCATCCTCTTGTATTTTTATTATGTTCAAAGCATTGCATTGGCAATATCCAACAAAATATTTAGATTTGCAGAAAACTTGCGTCTCGCTCTTTGTGAGTGTTCGTCTTTCTATGAGCACTTTTTTGCAGATTGCACTCTGAATGCAGCTCTAAAAGTTTCTTTGTACAGTAGGGTAAAGCTCTTGTAGGAATCCTAGCTTTCTCCCCTCAAAATATTCTACATTCACACGCAACTAAATTAGCACTTTCACTGAAAGTCATTTTTACTTCGCATATGTTATAAAAGAATACTGACTGTTATATGGTAATTTATTTCCAGTTGTCCACTGATCTGGTGCGTATGTCAGTACTTCTTAACCTACCGGCCGTGATGTAAATAAATACTTATAACGTTACCCAATGGAAACCAAGGCTCAACCGAAAGTGCAGAGTATGGCAGCAGTATAAACAGGAATAAACGTAATGACGCAACTTCGGCACGGGTTCCTCATCTTCAATTTCAACAAATTAGCTATTAAAGTTCTTGACAAAAGAAAAGAAATTAGGGGTGTACTATCTTTCACAAAAGTAAATACCCAACTTCAGTTAAACCTGCGCGAAGGGTCACCTAATTCTAAGGCGTGCTTGCATAAATGGTATGAGAGTTAAATTAGTCATGTGCCTCCCTTGGTGTTTAGAGGACATGGCAGCCATGTCACCTCGTAGCTCACTCACTTCACAGTTTTGAAAAGTAATGTTTCAGCACTCCTTTAACACATTAACGGGCAAACATTGCAAATTTAACTTCAGTACACCTGCAGAACATATGTTCTTATTGTGTGTATTAAGTTGTGGACTAGAACTAAAATGATTCCAGTGTTGGGTGCTAGACTTAGAGACGTGAGTTTAATCAGCGAGGTAAATATGGTGTGTTCTCTATGGCTCAACTGGTTAAGGCGTGTTTGTTCAAATCTACAGTAGTGGGCTAACATTAGTTTGAATCCCACTCAACATACTTTTCTTTATTTCCCTTTTCCTTCTTTCTTAACGGGAACATCATTATTTATATAACCCGTGTGAAATATAACATTATACAACTAATGAAATCTATGACCGGTCCCACTGCTGGAGTTTCCTGGAGAGGGCGATTAAACATCCTTGTGGTGACAATGGGGAACATTCTTTCCTTTGAGCAAGCATACGCGCCATCTGTCTGGCACCACCATACACCACAAAACCTAGAAGCACACCTTCAAGGAGAGAAGCAAACGGGGTGAGTGAGTGAGCGATTAGGGTTTAAGGGCCCGTCGACAGCTAGGTCATTAGAGCCCCCAGAGAGAAGTAAACGGAATGAAATGGAAGTGAGGGAAGAGAAGTCGTAATAGATGAGAAATCACCCCACCATTTGCCTATCGACCAGAGTTGGCAGTCGACGGGAACCAAACCCGGAACCCCTCGAATTCAAGCCTCATACGTTACTATAGAGCCATCTCGCCCGGTTTCCTGCTTCATTCTAAACTATGGATCTATAGTGTGACTGTATGAAGTTGAGGAAAAGCAGAATGACTTCAATTATAAATCTATATCTAATATTATAAAAATGGTTCTTGGTAGTAAAAGTTGTCATAGGACAAAAACATGTGGTGCTGCATGAAAACTAAATTTCGATTATTGTTTAGGCATAAAAGAATACTAAAAAGGCTTACCAAAAGCAGTAATGGTCTTTGTTCTCCAACATTTAAGTACCGCAAGATGGGTGATTTTGTTCATAAAACCAAAGTCATCCCACATTATACTTTAACCATAACTATCTCTTCCAACCAGCTCTCGGTATTCTTTGTCCTTTAATGCAATTAACGCGAAAGAAACTTCAAATTTATAATATACCATCCGATTCCCTTAAACTGCACCCAAAAAATTGACATAGGGACATGAGGTTCTTTTTTGTAGTGTTTAACGCCCGCTTTTTCTACATACGGCACAGCAGGCGGTGACACTGGAATGAAGATGGAGCACCGGTGGAATGAGATGGCGGGGGAAACTGGAGAACCCAGAAGAAATCCGCCTCAGCGTCTCTTCATCCACCACAAATCCCACATGCGGCCGCCTGGGATCGAACCCGGGCCACTTTGGTGAAAAGTGAATAGTCTAACTATTCGGCTACGGCGCGGCCAAACATGAGGATAACTCTCAGCTCAATGGACCACGAACTCATATGAGCACACGTCTCTGATTTCATTCATTACCTTTGCATGTCACAACTTTTATACTGGAAGTTAAACACATGAAATAAACATCTTGTGAGAGAGATTTAAAAAACACATTTACTAAAACACCTGTAACTCTTCATGTTCTGTGATTCTAACCAGCAGAAAAGACAAAATACGTTCTGCAGGCCTGTATCTCCTGAATTGTACCTTTATCTAACATGTAATAGTTGAGCATATGGCAAAATAAATTTCGCTTGCTAATTCGAGTTCTCAAAACTTTGTTTCATATCCGAAGTTTAGAAAATATTTCTCCCGCTTTATTTATTTAAAATTGACTACCTTTAAATAGGGTCATGCATATATCGTTTCTCCGCCGCTGGGGTGGGCCCTGCTCGACCGATAAATGATTACTTGCCGCCTGCCAGTTATTAAGCGCATTCGTTGTTTAACAAGGTGGAATGACTGCCTGATAAATGCAAATGCACTTTAAAATTCATGTACTCATCTATATCACTAAAGGAGATGCTGGAAACTGTTACCTTCGTTTTCAACACGCGGCAACAAAGAGCGCGGCACGTCAAAAAGGTTTTCCAGATTATTCGAGAGGTATCCCGCAACCGGCGTATTTGTAGAACTTCGAGAAAGGACCGTGCTACATCATCTTCGCTATATAAGGAGGCGAAGCAATGAGCAGAGGGGTGAGTTAAAGACTGGAGTCAGTCACCTCTTAGTTTGAGTGTGTGTGGCATCGTGAAGGAAGTTAGCAACGCAGTTATGAGTGTTGAATGGTTGTATCGTCAGAGTTAGTGTTTGAGAGGCACAGAAAGTTAAGTAATTCAGCGGAAGGAGTGAGTATATTCCCTGGAAAATAAACATCCTGTAAGTAAAGATAGAGTTTTTCGGTTGTTTATATTGTTATTCTCTATTATCACGGACTAAACTTGCTAGTTCAACTGCCTCTCATCTCACGTCTTCGCTGATAGTCAGAGCACGCCACCGGCCTGTCTATAGCCAGAATTGCCACGTGGCATTCTGCAACTGTTTTAACGCACAAGGGTTATCTACTTACGACAATGCAGACGACATCCCTGGCTTATGGGATGTCAATTTTATTTTTCTCTAAATGAAAGGA
Source organism: Tenodera sinensis (assembly GCA_030765045.1). Lineage (NCBI taxonomy): Eukaryota > Metazoa > Arthropoda > Insecta > Mantodea > Mantidae > Tenodera > Tenodera sinensis. The sequence goes on along the minus strand of CM060964.1, from coordinate 245,186,669 downwards.
CACATATGTGATGAATAGGTATTTACAAATATGACATTGTTATCACATCAACAATTGACGCCATGTTTATAACTGAATGCTGCTATAGTGACGTTGTTATGACGTCATGACATTCAGTTGCGCTGTAGCTTCCATTTTGTTCTGGTGCGGAAAGAGATTGTTCAATAAAAATCTATGTTGCACTCACCTAACTTTCTCTACTCTTGTACTAATCATTCCTACAAACTCTTATTTCTCTATCTTCTTCATGCTAGTCGAGATAAACATTTGCAGAAAAATACCTTATTGCTTATTTCCTTGTAAGTACAAGGGGAATACGGGAATACAGTAGGCTTGGTCAGATAGTCAAATCTCTTAAAGCTTTGAGATTCCGCTCTCTTTGCACGGCTAAGATATAAAAAATGAATAACGAGCTTCCATTTAACGGAAGTTTAAGTATTCCAAAACTCACACAAATAACAAGGGTATCTCTGAAACGGTTCACTCTACAAAAAAATATTTGGACATAAATTGAGTGTTTGAACAGGATCTACATTTTTATAAACTATAGTAAGGTTTGTTCTATCTCTGACGATTTGCCAGTTATGCAAAAGTTATCAAGAGTAAACATGACTACATGGACTATAGCCAGAAAATTCAAAACATAAATTTTATGTCATAAAAATATCTTAAACATGTGACATTTTAATCAAAACCGTTACAGCTATTTTCGAGAAAATCAAAATTTTCGAAAAAAATTTACATGTAAAGGGTAGTTTAGGGTAGAGGAAGTTTCTTCAAAATCTTCCTGTCGCATCTTTGAAAGATATTCAACTTAAGTACGAACTTTGGTTTTTAATCGACTTTTCGTTTTTGAGTTATGCTGTCCAAACACACACACACACACACACACACACACACACACACACACACACACACACACACACACACACACACAAACACGGATCTTTTTCTAAAAATTCTTTTTTTACGCAGGAGGCCTCAAAACATATATTTCCGGTGAATTCTCGACATCGAATTTTTCGGTGGAATACAATACTTCCTCTACTTCACTATACGTAGTAGACAAAGTAAAACGTGAAGAAGGATATTAAATGGCTAGTGATTGGTTTCCATAAGTGCGACAAGTTATACAGAAATATTGCAATTCAACTAGGGATAACCAAAACGTGTGTTGCACAAACAATAAAAAATATAGGAAAAGCGACAAATTTTCAGGCATGGAGCGAAGTGGTAGGCCAAGAGTTACATCGTCCCGGGAGGATAGAACTATGCCAGTTATATACATGTGAGATCGGATGGTAGAGGAGTTGCTGCCCCCAGGCCGAGAAAACGCCGAGAACTTCGAGAGGCATTATCCGAATCTTGGAATAGCGTTGCCATGAGTGTAGCAATCTTGCAAATAGTATCCAAAAAGAGTAAACTGACTGTGTTTGAAAACCAAGGGAGGCCCAATAAAGTGTAAAATTATCTGCAATTTATGTTTGAAGCAATATGCTATGAATTCATAATAACGTATAATGTCGTGTGCTTCGAGGGGAAAATTTCAAAATATCAATTGGTGTCTTTAAACCTTTGGTAGAACCTGTACGGCTACACATCAAATTTTTGGTTTGATGGCTCATATTTTTACTTTCTTTGTTGTCGGAAGTTGAAGTATTGGATTCCATCCAGAAATTCAATACCGCGGTTCCCTGGATCCAAATAAACTCTTTAGAAAATGGCATGTGTATGAGTGTGTGTGTGTGTGTGTGTGTGTGTATGAGTGTGTGTGTGTGTGTGTGTGTGTGTGTGTGTGTGTGTGTGTGTGTGTGTGTGTGTGTGTGTGTGTGGTGAAGAGCTTAACCCATAAAACAAAGTCCGGTTAAATACCAACCTTGATATTTAAGTTCAGCGTCTTTAACGATACGATGTGAAGATTTTCAAGACACTCCTCCTCCTCAAACTACATTTTTGGAAAAGTTTCGTTATTTTATACTTTCTCAACAATGGCTCCAACAATTTTGATTAAAACCCATTGTTTAAAATATTTACATAATAAATTAAATGCATACTCTTTTGACGTCTCTATAAATAACCAGTGAAATCCTCTGCATCCTGAACGACTTTTGTATAATTTGTAAACGTAAGTCTGCAAGAGATAGACGAAATTTGACTGCAGAAAAATGCAGATCTCGTTAAAGTATACACATATGTCACCTACATTTCTTGTGAACTTAACCATTTGCGCGTCAATTTTTCTAGTTGGTCTGAGTTTTTAAGCACTAAAAACATTTTTTCGTGATCATGCAAGGATCGTGGAATTTCAAGGCCATCACGCAGAGTCCACTTTTTTAAAAAAATGTCTATTACCTTAGTTTAGGCATTGTATACTTTTTACACCTAAAATGTGTAATGAGTTTATCTCGAAATACAAGAAATAGATTGAACATTGTTCAATAGTTGTAGAACTGTGAGTAGAGAAAGTCATGTGAACAAAACCATCGAATTTTTCAGGTTGACGTTATTGTGTTAAGAATTAAAATAGCAGTTCTTTCAAATAATCCAACATGTGTGATTAACAACGCCAAGAAAGAATAAACAAAAGTGTACTTGAGTCTGCCTTTGTGTTCCCTGTTTTGCATTAACTGTTCTTAAACGGTTACTTTTAAGAGTGCGTTTTTGTATGCAAACACGCAAGATAAGAGCGATCGTCATTTGTTTCAAAGATATTTAATGAAAGCAGAATGGGGTGAGTGATTTTGTCCCAGGCCGACTCTCGACTTGCATCGTGTAGATTTTAACTGTGCAGCTTATCAAGAACGGGTTTTTAAAACGGAGCCGGCTTGAGCGAAACGTTAAAAAGATCTAATCGTCAAAGAGAATAGATACTGTTGTCCCTGTGAGAAATGTTGACAGACAGAGATGTGAAGATACAATCAAGAATCCGGGACCCGCCTCGCACTGGCGCGAATTTTCGCGAAGACGAAGTCACAAATCCTGCCCGCAGATAGGGTCCCGCATCTCTTTGCATACTCCCCACTGTGACTGTTGGTACAGTCGCGTCGCGTCTCAAACTTCACAAAAAACTGGAAACCGGCTGCTTAGTCTTTCAGTCATCAGCTAGTAAGGCGACCGATTGTTCAACGTTGCTAAAAACAATAAACAAATTACGATCTAAGTGTTTTTACTTATTACGTTCAATTCTGTGGAAACATTTTCAAAGAACTATTTTTTGACGATAATGTTTTTTATCCACCTTTTGCTCATGCTCATATGTATATTTATTGTTGCAGATATGCAATATAATCAATTTGATAGTTGAATTTTAACATTTATGTCTGCTCCTATATTTGTTAACATTTACTAACGATTCAATTAATTCAGCATTCCAATATTGCTTTTATGGCGCAAGCAGTCATCTTACCTTCAGTTGTCAAGTTTGGTTAGTACTACCAGGCGTGACTAATCGACAACCAGTTTGCAGAGGCTAGCGCAGTTGATCTTGATGCTGCCTTTGAACAGGGCGGTAATTAGTCTTGTTTCGCATAAGTAATTCTATTATTTACTATGACTGAACAATAGCAAGCAATACACATGCGGTAAGTCCATTGTAGAAACTCGGGAACGACAATGCTCCACTTTGTCTCGTATTTTCAAATTTCTTCCTCGTTCTGCAACGATGTACTCACTTCTCTTATGACTATGACAATTTGCGGAGGAGCACTTAGCACCTTGACGGAAGCGTGATCTTATGTGTCTGTGCCCCTTATGGGACAGCCCCGGGTGAATGGATGAGACGAATGGATCCGAAGGGTGGCCGGAAAGTTGACACGACAGATCAAGTGGTAGTGTCCCTACATTTTCTCAGTTAGAAGCACCCCGGCGGAGGGTGGTGCAGCCCGGTTTCTCTTCCACTCCTTCGGGTTCGTACTCAAAAGAGAGGAGTGGGACGTAGAAACCGGGTCTCCTCCACCCCTCAAGCTTGTACAATCCAGCGGGGGGCCTGGAAATCAGTAGGCCCACCTTCCAATCCGGGGGCGAGACTTCCAGAGCGCATTCCTTCTCCCTGCCATGCCACTGCCGCGACGCTCGCCGACGCTTCCGACCCTGAGAGAAACCTAGTGGGATAAAGGGTGAAATGAAATGATTAATGTAACGAAATGAAGGGATAGGAAATTCGGAGGATATGGAAATCCTTCCCAGCATTCGCCTGGCTACCCGGGAAACCTCCGAAAAAGACTCATGGATCAGTAGGGTCCAACAAGGGGATTAAACCCTTGACTTCCCGAATGCGGGCCACAGACGTTACCGCCTGAGACAGCCCGCTCCATTATCTCACTTATGTATACTATTGTCTTCATCAGAATAAAAGTGAAACGGTCACGTGATTAAATAATCCCGAGTGAAAGATGTAACTCTTCTGAGACTTTTTCTGATATTTCTCTCATTTTTTAAAATTTCTAGAAATATTTTTGCAAAATTAGCTTCATAATTATGCATTTTAAATAAAACTATCCACAAACTAATCAAAAGCAAAATTTCGGGCCTGTTTTATGAGCAAAATTTCAGAAGCAGTTTTCTCGGTTGTGATATTTTACACATTTTTCAGCATTTAAAATGCTCGTTGCGATACAATTTTTATGTTATCAAAGTGAAACTTTGAAAACAGTTTACCAAATCTATGCTAATTAAAACTTGAAATATACTTTTTACTCTAAGACAAACTATTTACGCCGAACTTTAATTAATGGTGAAATGCTGTCTAGATCGTGGTTAGTGTTTTGTAAAAGAAAATGCGCAGCTTATTGTACTCCCTGTAGATTGGAAAGATATCTACCAAAGCTATAGAGCGTTACAATGACTGGAAAAACGTAAATCAACGTATGAAAGAACATGAAAATTCCTATGAACATTAATGTGCAAATACAACAATGTTAGCAAGAAAGAATCTGATGTGTTGCACTCACATGAATTTCTCTACTCTTGTACTAACTATTCTTACAAACTCTTGTTCCTTCATCTTCTTCGTGTTAGTTGAGATAAACATTTTCAGAAATGACCTTATTGCCTATTTCCTTGTAGGTGCAAGGGGAATATGGGAAAACAGTAGGCTTTGGGCGATAGTCAAATCTTTTAAAGCTTTGAGATCCCGTTCTCTTTGCACGTCTAAGATATAAAAAATGAATAACAATCTTCCATTTGATGGAAGCTTGAGTATTCCAAAACTCACACAAATAGCGAGGAATATCTCCGAAATGGTTCACAAAAAAAAAAAAAAAAAAAAAAAAAAAAAAAAAAAAAAAAAAAAAAAAAAATTGGGACACAAATTTTGTGTTTTAACGAAATCTACAGTTTTTTTAAAGTGAGGTTTGGTTTATCTCTTACCGTTTACCGGTTATGCAATAGTCTTCAAGGGTAAACAGAACTATGTGGGCTATAACCGGAAAATTAAAATTATACATTTCATTTACCATAAAAATATATTAAACACGTGGCATTTTAATCAAATCGTTAGAGCCATTTTGGAGAAAATCAAGATTTTAGAAAAACTTTCTATGTGGAGGGTAGTTTAGGATGGAGGAATTTTCTTCAAAATCTTCGTGTTGCATTCTTGAAGGATATTGAACTTAAATACCAAATTTGCTTTTTAACCGACTTTTCGTTTTTGAGTTACGCTCTTCCGAAACACACACACACACACACACATACACACACACCAACACACACACACACACACACACACACACACACACGCACACTAAAATCCCTTGCTATGCGTGGTTTGCCGCTTAGAGGCACAAATGAAAAGTTTGGTTCTGACAATAGTGAAAATTATATTATGTCATTAGAACTCACTGCACAGTTCTCGCCGAACATGTAAGATATGGAAATAAAGGAACTGGCACATCTTATTTTTCAACACAAATTTGTGACGAGTTCATTAAAATAATTTCCCTGGAAGTGGTAAATGTTATAGTAAATGAAATAAAAACAACTAAGTACCTTTCTGTAATTTAGATTCAACTCATGAAATTGCACATACAGATCAATTAACATTCACCTTTCGATACGTAACTGAATGTGGCTCACCAGTAGAAAGGTTTGTGAAATTTCTGCCTAACTGTGGTCAAAAGTCTGAAAGCCTAGCAATAGCTGTGATGGAAACTTTGAATGAGCTTGGTCTTGATATTAAAATTGGCGTGCTCAGTCCTATGATAACACTAGTAATATGTCAGGCACATACTCAGGTCTTCAAGCACGAATTACATATTTAAATCCCCTTGCTGTGTATGTTCCATGCTCGGCTCATTCTCTCAATCTTGTTGGTCCTTCTACTGTGTGATGCTGCATGCCCGCAGTAAATTTCTTTGGTGTTATTCAGGAGCTATATGACCTTTTATCAATGTCTACATACATGTGGCAACTTTTATATCTCATCTGCAACCAAACTACGGTCTCGAAAGGTCCTTCATGAACAAGATGGCCAAGTACGACGCCTGTCGGAGTTTGTGTTCTTCGTGGTTAGAAATCCAATCAATATTGGATGCAATATTTGACAACAGAGAGAAGTTACTTAGTAGCTCTGAAGCTGCAGGGCTAGGTGATTCACTCCAAAAGTTGGAGACACGCTTTATTATATTATTGTGGAATGATATTTCAGAATGGTTTAACAGTATCAGCAAAATGTTGCAATCTGTTGAGGCTAAATTAGAAGTTGTCATCAATCTTTATAGTTCATTAATAACATATCGTGAATGCAAAATAGGTAGGTTTGATCTTTACTAGGAAAAGGCTGTGAACCTCTGTGAGGAAGATGCAATTACAACAGCAGCAGGAGACGCAGACCTAAGTTGCAACATGGTGAGCAGAGAGAAAAGTTTGCGTTTTCTGGCAGAGAAAATTACAGAATAAAATATGTTTTCAATATTATTACTGACAGGCAGTGTCAGCAACTGATACCTAGATGCAATGCGTATGAAGGATTGTTTGCTAATTTTGATTTTCTTATTAAGCTTTGTGAGTTAGACACAAAACAAATTTTCGAACGGGCTCAAACTTTGAGAGAGATTCCCTCGGACGACATAGAGGATGAATTCGACTGTGAATTTAGATTAAAAATGTCATTGCTGTGTCCATACAAAACACTCCATAACAAATGCCTCTTGGATGTTTATCCTAATATTAGTCTAGTGCTACGTATGTTTTTGTGCAAACCTATAGGAAATTGTTGGACAGAGAGATCATTTTCAGTGCTCAGGAGATTTGCTTCTATTGTGGGAAGGATGGGGAATAATACTAATTAAAGAAGCAATTACGCTGCTAAAGGAATTCCAGATTTGGAAACCATGACCCTAACACTAGACAGAGGTTTCGTCTTCCTCACTTTCTTTTTGTCCTTATTTTATGTTCCATTATCTGCAGTATAATTAAATAAATCATACTTAATCTAGTACTTTATACTCAAATACTCAGTAACAATAAAGAAAAAAGGAACGCATTGTGTATAACTGAGAATAGGTTACAGTGTAGAATAGGAGATACACAAATTTAGTTAAAGCTCTCAAAAAGCTCTCTTTTTTGTCTTATTCAACATAAATATGTACCTACAAAGTGATATTGTAACCGGCTCATGTTAGCAAATGGCGCGAGCTGACCATTTGAAAAATAAAGAAAAAGCTCGCTTTCACTCAGTCCACGGGCAAATACCGGATTCAATATTTCATTTCCATTATAAGTTCGTTCACAAAGTAAAAAGAAATAGAAACACAATTTAAGGAGTGGGAACGCGACTACTCAACTCGGGACGGTTGTTTTAGTCACCTGTGCACTTACAGAACCAACTGCAGTTACAGAATACCTACATGCTAGAGAAAGCCGACTATGCATCTGAGGCCACCTATCAGCAAGTTATTCATCAGGTGCTAGAGGAAGCAACGACGCAACAAATGTCATCTGTCATAAATAACCGTTGTTAATATGGGCAAACTGAAGCCAACAACTGCAGTTTTAAAATTTTTGTTTATGTGTGTAAGGTTCTTTTCACTATCCTTGACTGGACTGATTATAATATATGTTGAGTTTTTAACACTCTAGAATTAATTATGGGCTTTATAATAGGGTATGAGTTGAAACGCAAACTTTCTGTTAATTATTTGTGCGAAAAGATGCAGCATACAGCATTATAAGGATGACATTTCTGATACATTTTGCTATTTATATATACAATGAATGCTTAATGGATGAAAGGAAGAGGGAAAAGATTCCATAGATCATAGTGTTGACAAACGAAAAAGAAAAGGAGGGTAGGGAAAAAAAGAAAGTAAAGAAAAAGTGTTTGGAGAGTAAATGAATAATTGTTTGAAAAAGCACTATAATATAATAGGTATTGTAAACTGATATACTACGAGTTAAGCAATATTCCTGGGACAAGATTTTAATATAACTATATTTAATAACCAAAGGGATATGGTGCTATAAACTTAGCGGAGTGTTTTGCTTTTGGACCTTTAATGAACCTCTTAGATGTACATTTTATATCATAAAATGTTTAGGCCTCAATTAAACGATTAATATACAAAGGTTTTATTTATAAAATTGCTTACTTTAGCAAGTACTTACTGTCAACAATCATTGATCTACAAACTGTTTCCTCTAATTAATACTACGCATCAAAGCTACTAATCTGAAACAGTGTTCTTTGATACATGAATATCAGATAGCAATGGTTAAATGGTTTCCAAAACTCTCTGTATTGGTCTCACTTAGATGTTATGTTAATTACTAGACTCTGAATGACATCACAACATGCAGCTTTTCCAGGGAAACAAAATGGCTATATCAGCTCGTTTTAACCCAATTGTGGAATTTGTTCCTTCTTACTCTCATCTATTCATTCCTTTGTCATTCCCGCCTTATGCTCATCGACAGTTGGACTCAAAGACAATGGCGAAAGCAAACCAACAAAGGTTATAGTTTTCAAGTTGATGAGTAAAAAGATTTGTAATTTACTATTAATTTTCGAAAATTGAGGAAATAGAGGTCATATATCGACAAGCAGTGGAGTAATTTTTATGAGCTGGTCCTAACTGATTTAATTGTTTACGAAACGAGTTCCATTAGGGGAGAAAAGCTTAAGAAGTGAGTGCCATCATAAATATGAAAGCAAATTAGTGCTATTCTCTACTGATCCTTCTACAATCTATTCATAAAACCACTTCTGTTCCATCTACTTCATATTAATCAAGATAGACATTTATGCAATTGATTTTATTACATACATGTTTTTTTGTAGATAGAATGAGAAGAAGAGAATGCAGCAGACTTAAGCGATAGTTAAATCTTTTAGGAGCCGGCTATGTGAAGGCTTTAATATTCCATCCTCTTTGCATGTTTAAAATGAATAAGGACATCCCATTTGTGAACGGTATAAGTATTGGAAAATTCAAACAAGTAATAATGAATATCTCGGAAATGGTTCACCCCACACACAAAAAAGCATATGAATTGTGTACTTTAACGAGATCCACATTTTCTGCGTGGTAAGATTTTGTCTATCTCTTGAATTTTATCAGTTATGCAAAAGTCATCCATAATAAAGAGGACCTCTGAAGACATTCGCAGGAAATTCCAGATATATGTCTCATTTGGCATGAAAATATCTTAAACATATGGTGTTGTTAATCAATACTATTAGAGACATTTTGAATAACATAAACATTTCGGAAAATGTTCCGCGTAAAAGGTAGTCTATGCTGGGGAGATTTTCTGGAAAATCTTTGTCGCATCCTTGGAAGGTGCGGAACTTAAATACCAGGTTTCGTATTAACCGACTGTTTGTTTTTTAATTACGCTTTTTACAGGCACGTGTACGAGCACATACCAACACTTTTTTCTAAAAATACTTTTTCGGTTCAAGGAGCTTCAAAACATGTATTTCCGGTGAAATATCGATATCAAATTGTTTGTTATAATTCAGTAGTTCCCCTACTTATTATACATAGTAGAGAAAGTAAAAAGGTATATGCACACATTTGCATAGAATAGAGCAAAATTGAAAAGCTTTGGAAAATGTTTAATTTGAAAGATTAATTAAGTAAAAATTAAAGATATGTTTCACGTTTAAAAAACTAATCTCTGTGCCTTATTATAATTGTGTCTTAATTTAATGAGCATAACATATCCGTTTAATTCATTATTGTGCTTTAATTTTTATAGTATTAAAAAGGAAGTATGATTAATTTTGGAACAAACACGATGGAAAAGCCAGAAAGAAATAATGATAAAAATAAAAAGGTAATAGATAAGTACTTTAGCAGATAATAGGATAATGCAAATATAGGTACAGCCTCTGCTAGTGTGAAATAAGAAAGCAAAATAAACTTCCAATCTAATCACTGGTGGCTCATGAATTTACAAGAATGTGATTTAATATTTGTTTTATGTATTAGATCATTTAGTTATTAGTTCTATACTACGATGTGTTACCGGAAACGTTGACTTTTATTGACTTATAATACCTACCATCTCACAAACAAAAATAAAGGCTTACGATATGTACGAGAGTTGAGATTTTCGTGTTTTTTAACACAGTAACCATGCAGAATATCTGCAGTTAGTAACTAACAGTTCCCGGTTGAGGTGATTGTAATGCCTGTTGTTTTTACTTATTAATGTATGTAAAAAATCAGACAGATTTTTAATCCAGTGGTCCCTATAGGTCATGCAGAAATCCCTATATCGTAACTTCTATTCGAACCAGGGGGAAAAACCGCATTCCGAAAACCCTTCTGTCCAGCTGCGTATTAAAAGCTCGTATCCCTCCGCTGAATTATTGACGTTTCTAATGCATTTCCCACTTGGGGATTTTTTCATCCTGCAATTAGGGCCCCATTACATAACACCACCCTCCCTTCCATATTTTGATCGCGCGCTTGAGAGTTGAAAATAAATTTCTGAAAAAAGAGAGGAATAAAAACAGCCGCTTTGTCGTCTATTGCGCTCACGCAAAGCCCGTCAGTATTTTTAGTATCACGCAGGGAACGGTTATAACTTTTTATTAGCTTTTCATACATAAATTAAAACATCTCTGTAGTACCCCAGTAGTCTCAAGGTATTTGACAATTCCCTACATGACGTTTGTAATTCGCCCTTATTCAACAAAACTGCAGCAAGCACTGAAATCACTGGCTTTTCCATTTTTTCAATCTGATGATATAATCCATTGTAAAAAGGGCCGTTAGGAACAATATTAAAAGAGAAAATGAAATGACTTCTGGGCATAAGCTTTTATATTACCGATATATGCTTCCATAGCGTGTGAATTCATAACAGATGTTCATAATGAGTTTATGAAATTTACTTAATTCATTGTTGAAAGGTAGAATCACACTGAAAAATTCAACGGCATAGCCGGGATAAGAACCACGGATCTTCCGGCATCCGTCTAGTTGCTCAAGATTAGTTAGCATAACCCGACGGAATCCGGATGTTACGTGGTTCTAATGCCGGCTATAGCATTTCAACCGTTGTCTGCACACGGCCTTATGTGAAAGAACGATAATTATCAGCAATTCATGGTGTCTACAATTCCAAGATGACATTTTGTTAACACTGAAAGCATTAGAATGCTGGATAGACTACAAATGAAAAGGGCTCGACAATTTCTTTACTCAAACTCTTTTCTTTTTCTTTTTACCCCTTTTATGTCTAAGGTCCTATCAACAGCTTTGCCTATGGAACAAATGCTGAACGGCAATGAAATTCACTCGTTTATTGTTGTGTATATTCGGATTTGTTCATGCTGGGTATTTATAAACATTAAATTAACACGCGCACACTTACTCTAGCTCAGGACCTCTCAGGGCACATGCACCGGTGCATTGCACGGTGCAAGGTGCAAAGTGCGACTGCGAAAAGTACACCACGGTGCAAACTTCCACTCGCTCTTTCCTTATGCGTCTCTCTCTCTCTCTCTCTCTCTCTCTCTCTCTCTCTCTCTCTCTCTTTCGTTTTGACCTCTCCTTCCTACTTTCGCGGTCCCCAATGACCTAGTTGTCCACAGGCCCTTAAATACCACTATTCACTCACTCACTCACTCACTCACTCACTCACTCACTCACTCACTCACTCACTCACTCACTCACTCACTCACTCACTCACTCACTCACCCACTCACTCACTCATTCACTCACTCATTCACTCACTCACTCACTCACCCACTCACTCACTCATTCACTCACTCATTCACTCACTCATTCACTCACTCACTCACTCACTCACCCACTCACTCACTCATTCATTCACTCACTCGCTCACTCACTCACTCACTCACCCACTCACTCACTCATTCACTCACTCATTCACTCACTCACTCACCCACTCACTCACTTATTCATTCACTCACTCACTCATCCACTCACTCACTCTTCCTACTTTCAGCCTGTTTCTTCCTCACTGCCTAATGCTTATGTGTGGTGAGGACAGTGGTGGTTAATTTTGTTTTTAATACCAAATATGATCTTTTGCTTTAATGATCTAGAAAGCACTGGTAAAACCTCATTTTTGGATTAAGGATGCTCTTCTGCAACATGCGGTAACCTCATTAGTTATTCCTCTATAGTGTTCCCTATAATTTCATCATACGTTGCTTCGTGCACTATGTTATAGATGTGTTTCAACGGATGATTTTCCCACTCGTGTAGTTATTGTACTGCAGATGAGACATTTGGCTCTATGGTCACAACTTACAAAAACATAAGAAAGTTTCCACGCTAGTTTAAATGGACTTTCGGCATTCTTTGCTTTCTTTGGTAGTTTATTCCGTGAATAAGCAAGTTGCGAGTTGAGCCTAACTTAACACAGTTGTCCCGATGCACGGTGCAAGGAAGCTCTGTAACTTGGATTGCAGCAAGTGCAATTTTAAGCTTTGAGAGGCCCTACTGTAGCTCAAACTTCCAGACTCCAAGGAGGAAGGGGAACAATCCTGACTGAAGAAAAAATAAAATTTTCCAGCCGGAATCGAATCTGGACCTCTGAATTTAGAAGCTAGCACGCTAACCAAAAGACCATAGACAGTATGATCCGGACTGAGTAGGCAACCTGCAGCACAGGTATGAGATCCATCATGCAGAGCTTACACAAGCCAGAAGGCCAATCGATTCTTCAGCAGTCTTGACACAAATGAAGAGTTTTCTTCATATTGTCGTCTCTTCCTCAGTAAACCACACTGCAAGTTCTATACCAGTATCTAACACTTTCATGTTATAGGCAATATTACAGATAGGTTCTTCATAACAAGGTTTTATTTCCTTTCTGTACAAGATAACTGGACAGCGCTACCGTGAATTTTTGTTTTGTTTACAACTCTCAAATATCATTACGTGAATTAAGAATTTAAAATATGTATTTCAACAAAAATACTTACTTTGAAACTTTGAACTTCTCCTTTAGAAAAATTATACCTTAAAGGGGGTACCCATAGCTGAAATTTGCTCAAAATTTCCAAACAATAAAAACGTGAGATTTTCTGTTCAAAAGTACGTTGAATATTTAGCTACAGTTACGTACTGTGACTTTTGTTCTCAGAGCCCTTTAAGGCTTCAACTTAAATGCCCCAGAATAAACTCCCCAATCATTTGTATTGATATCTAATGCCTTTTACACGACTTTGATTTTCTTACATATTTGCGGATTAAAATTGTCTTATCGTTTGTAGTAACCAATCTTATTAAAATTTTCAGCGTAAATTTGGGCAGAATTATTATAAAAAATATTTTTGCTATATTTTTAAATTGTTCAACATACGACATAATATAGAGTATTTTGACCACCGAGGGAAAAGTTGTTACAAAAACTATATTTAAAGGTTTCGTTTTTTTTCTGAAACAACCATAAAAGTAAAAAAATTCGTTTGATAGTGTTATATATTAGTATTTAAATATGGTGGTTTTATTTTTCAAAATTTTTGGAACGTCTGATTAATGGGCGTAATAAAAATAACCCTACGTTTTTTCCTAAAAAAATTTTCAATACATCTGAATGAAATTTAAACCACTCTTAACACTGTAGTAGAGCAATATGGGAGGGTATTTTGAAAACTTTTAGATAAATACTACAAGATATATAAATTATACCCTTATTTTACTGTTGTTTCTCCATAAGGTAAAAATTTTTTCTACAAGGTACTAAATTTTAGCAAAATCTACCTTATGTGAATATTTGCTTTATGTAAGGAACATTCAGTGTTTTTGAAGCCTAAAACTGAGGAAGCTCCTACCTCTAGTTTATCTAGAACAAACTTGGTTTTCGCCTGGAAATCAACCCTCTAATAAACGTTTTAACTCTATTAATCATATAGCACAAGCCTTGTGTGTATCAGATGCATGTGACGTAGTAAACGCCAAATATGTCAAATCAACATTTTTGTGTAGTAATCATACAACAAACATTATTTTCTATTATTTATTTTATTTTGGCAGATCATTAGTAATATTATATCTATGGAACAAAGCTGAAGTACTAGAAAATTATAACATCTGAAGTTGACATATTGACTCCTGTGACATATTTGATGTGCAAATTATTTACAAATGGCGAATAAATAACAGTGTACATAATTTAGTAAGAGTAAATGGAACAAGTTACAGAATTCACATAATAAAGTGAATAAGTGTTAACAGAATCCATCTGTGTCATGTGATTATGCACTGTAGTAATTTTCCTTTTAGCCTTTTACGTAAAGATCTGTGGTTCAGGTTGTATGCTTGAGCACCCTTGAGCACTCACTGACTTTGAGAGATGTTTCATATTGTGTTTTATTCGCGATGCAGTTGAGTATTTGTTATAAACCATGGAAAATGTGTCACTCTGCAGAGAAATGTATTCTGTATAACATGCAGTCCATGGAGATTTGTTTTACTTGTGTGCCATTATGGAAGCTGTATTAATCAGTAATGGTCGAATTAGACATGTATAAAGGAGAGTAGATCAATCCAACCCAATCTTGGAGCCCATGTTGATTAATGGCTGCAGCTTTATGAGCCTTGATCTAACAACTGGCGTTCTTTGTGTAACATGACCATTCCATATAAGTTTGTTGTGAAGTAATATAAAAACTGACTTGATTTTAATTGGTGGTAGAGTTCCCTTCGCCAGCTTCCTATGGTACAGGTAGTTTTTTCAGTGGCAGTTTCTGAAGTTATGTAATAATATTTATTGTATAAGAAAATTTGTAGAAACTTGTAGAAAACTGTTGGAGCTCAGAATATAATAATAGCACTGTTGTGTTTTTGAGATAAATTTGAAACCTAAGTTCTTTGTATTTCTTAAGTTTCTTTTCCATTGAGAGTCAAGCTAAGTTATTCGTACTACCTAAATGAGTTATTAGTGGACAGGAAAGATAGCTTAGTAGAGGGTCTCTCAAGGCTCAAATCGCACCGGATGCAATCCAACGTGCAGAGATTCCTTGCACCGTGCATCTTGGTGACTCGGTTAAGTTCGGCTGAAGACGCGTGTGTTCATAGACGTGAAATGGATTCGTGCAACGGAGCACTCTGCTCCAAAAAAAGAAGAAAAATGCTGAAAGTCCATTTAAATCAGAGTGGGAGCTTCCTATTTTTTAAAATCCGCGGTGCAATAATTTCGTGGAGTGAGGTAGCTCGACCTTGAGTTTCTGATGGCCGCTACGGCCGGCGTCACACTTTCTTACTATCATCTTGATTATAACGCACAAGGAGAATAAAACAAAACGTTCTTACTTCAGAGCTATTAAAATATACAGGCATTGGTAGATTCGATTATATTTTGTTTTACTGTTATATAGTTCTTAAACCGTAACCAGCTACGTATACAAAAATTAAATTCTGCGACGCAACAACCGATTTCGGGCCAAGGCCTACCACCCAACCGCTGCGTCTTCCACCTCCGTATACAACGAGCGTCATGAGTGTGGTGCAGTAGTGGAGGGGGGACTTCTAGGCCAGTAGGTTACGCATTGAGGTTTGAAGCAAAACTGATAGTCTGTATGACATGCGCTGCTTATTTCACACCGCAGTTACGACTGCGCGAAAAACATCAGGTAGTAAACTGTGTGATTGGATTGTAGGAAAACTGTTAGACGAAGAGGGAGAAAAAAAAAAAAAAAAAGAAAGAAAGAAAAAAAAACAACTAACACACCGAAGTGGATACATATTAAAGCAACAACTATCAAAATATCTGCACTTACACCCCATATTGCTTGGGACGCAATTTACACTATATTTGTCTTATCTTACATATAGGTATACCTATATATGCTGTGGAGTAACAAATATTTTACTCCAAGGCATTCTCAAGTAAGAGTCAAGCTCTTCGCAAGCATGTTCTCTTCCATCTGGTATGTTGTCATGTCCAAGTATAAAGGCTTTGTAAATCATTTTTAATCCTTCAGTATTGATGAAATGAACTTTGAAGGTGTTTAAAGGGGACGGTGTAATCTGAACATAAATATTACCTTAGTGAGTTTAACTCAAATTACCACTGGTCTTAAAGTGCTCAACGTTTATCTTCAACTTTTTAAGAATTATTCTACAAACCATAACAATTATTCGTGGTTCGTTGCATTAATAGCTTATGTGGTCGAGTTTATAAAAATTATTTCATTAAGCAGAAAAATAACAAAATTTACTCTTAAAAAGTGTACCGTTTTCTCAGAAAGTATGAGAAGTAGAGTTGAAATGTTCAGTACCTGCATACAACACATAGTTTAAACTTCTGAACCACAATAATAATTTTAGAATACATATTAGTGATATCAAGAAAGCAACGACATTACTTTCTCTACTACGTATAGTAAGTAGAGGAAGTATTGTATTCCACCCAAAAATTCAATGTCGAGATTTTACCGGAAGTATATGTTTTGAGGCCCCTGAATCCAAAAAAGCATTTTTAGAAAAAGGTCCGTGTGTGTGTGTGTGTCTCTGTGTCTCTGTGTATGTGTCTGTGTGTCTGTGTGTGAGTGTGTGTGACTGTGTGTGTCTGTGTGTGTGTCTGTGTGTGTGTCTGTGTGTGACTGTGTGTGTGTCTGTGTGTGTCTCTGTGTGTGTCTGTGTGTGTCTGTGTGTGTGTCTCTGTGTCTCTGTGTCTCTGTGTGTGTGTCTGTGTGTGAGTGTGTGTGTCTGTGTGTGTGTCTGTGTGTGTGTCTGTGTGTGTCTGTGTGTGTCTGTGTGTGTCTGTGTGTGAGTGTGTGTGTCTGTGTGTGTGTCTGTGTGTGTCTGTGTGTGTGTCTGTGTGTGTCTGTGTGTGTGATTGAGTGTGTGTGTGTCTCTGTGTCTCTGTGTGTGTGTCTGTGTGTCTGTGTGTGAGTGTGTGTGTCTGTGTGCGTCTGTGTGCGTGTGTCTGTGTGTGTCTGTGTGTGTGATTGAGTGTGTGTGTCTCTGTGTCTCTGTGTGTGTCTGTGTGTCTGTGTGTGAGTGTGTGTGTCTGTGTGTGTCTGTGTGTGTCTGTGTGTGTCTGTGTGTCTCTGTGTGTGTCTGTGTGTGTCTGTGTGTGTCTGTGTGTGTCTCTGTGTCTCTGTGTGTGTCTGTGTGTGAGTGTGTGTCTGTGTGTGTCTGTGTGTGAGTGTGTGTGTCTGTGTGTGTGTCTGTGTGTGTCTGTGTGTGTTTGTGTGTGTGATTGAGTGTGTGTGTCTGTGTGTGTATCTGTGTGTGTCTGTGTGTGTATCTGTGTGTGTCTGTGTGTGTGTCTGTGTGTGTGTCTGTGTGTCTGTGTGTGTCTGTGTGTGTGTGTCTGTGTGTGTCTCTGTGTGTGTCTGTGTGTGTGTCTGTGTGTGTCTGTGTGTGTCTCTGTGTATGTCTGTGTGTGTGTCTCTGTGTGTGTCTGTGTGTGTCTGTGTGTGAGTGAGTGTGTGTGTGTGTGTGTGTGTGTGTGTGTGTGTGTGTGTGTGTGTGCCTATGAACAGCATTATTTCAAAACGAAAAATCGTTTAAAAACCAAAGTTGGTATTTAAGTTTAATATCTTCCAAGGATACGAAGATTTTGAAGATAATTCCACCACCCTAAACTACCCTTTACATGGAACATTTTTTCAAAAATGTTGATTTTTTAAAAAATGGTTCTAACGATTTTGATTAAAATGCCATATGTTTAAGATATATTTATGATAAATGAAATGTATGTTCTGAATGTTCTGTTTCTAATCCAGGTAGTCCAGTTTACTCTTGATGAATTTTGCAAACCGTAAGAGGTAGACCAAATATACCAACATGTAGATCTCGTTAAAACACACAATTCATATCCAAATGCTTTTTTTTTTTTTTTTTTTTTTTTTTTTTTTTTTTTTTTGTGGAATTAGCCATTTTGGAGATATTCCTTGTTATTTGTGTGAGTTTTACAATTCTTATACTTTATAAAAATGGAAGATCGCTATTCATTTTCATATCTTAGCCGTGCAAAGAGAACGGAATTTCAAAGGTTTAACAATTAGCAATACTATAATTTATACAAATGTTTATCTCGAGTAAAATAAAAACAGATAGAGAAATAATATTTAATAATTATTATGTGTGTCTTGACTGTACTGGTCCATGTAGGATGAGGCGTGTCCCTAATTTTTGCGTAATTTTTGGTAGCCAACCACTGCTCTAAGTGTGAGAATCCGCCATTTTCTTTTTTTTATTGTTTTGGTGTTGCTAGTGCATTGATATGATAGGTGCATTTTATGAGATGCGTTTATTGAATTAATTTGCTATGTACACCTACTGTAATAAAAAATTTGTGAAATCAACTGGAAACCGGAATTCGTTCTCAGTAAACGATCGTATGTTTTGAGGTGTACTTTAGCGAGGAGTACGTCATGTCCCCTAAACCGCTGTTGCTCTGAATTTTGCACATTCCTCTCTCTAAGAACGTCAAGCAATATGTTTTAGTAATCGCAAAACTGAACTAAAGAGCTCATGAGGTTTGATGGGTGGCCTACTTTCCAACTAAATAAGGGGCGGCTGACTCACCCGGTATAAAGTTGGTCCGCGTCTCCTGTCACGTGACGAGTCACCTCTCATTGGTTGCTGTCATGAAATAGGTTGCTCTGCGATGCAAAATAGTTCCTTGTTTAACATGGTCATTTATCTGAATATATTAAAAAATATTTGTCAGATTTAGTTATAACAACCCTATAAATTGCATTACGCAACGGAGTTAATACGCTTGGAATGAATGCAAACACTTATCAACAAATAGACGGGAGGATTCTTCGGTTTAAACCTGCCTCTCAGGATGACGAAAGCAGTGCATCTATCATTATAAAAGTGTTTAAATCATTTTATCGCCTATCCTGGCAGTGCACACGGCTGGTTTGGCATAATTCAACCAATCGTGGGAAAGGAGAAGGAAACGCAACGCGGAAGAATACATGTCAGTGGGGTAAGGTTAGAAACAGGGTTTAGTAGACGACTTGAATTCAATTGTTGAAGAATTCCTATGCCTGATCGTAAATATAATACCACCGAAACAACCATTTGGCTACATAGTAGCGGAAATATGCATGGAAAAGCAGGCACTTTCCTCTACTTCCTTTTCTCAGTACGAATCTCCGTACTATCTGGACGTACGGGAACAACTCGACAAGTATGTCTCATTTGCAGTCTGCTGCCAAACAGAATAGC
Source organism: Tenodera sinensis (assembly GCA_030765045.1). Classification (NCBI taxonomy): domain Eukaryota; kingdom Metazoa; phylum Arthropoda; class Insecta; order Mantodea; family Mantidae; genus Tenodera; species Tenodera sinensis. The sequence goes on along the minus strand of CM060964.1, from coordinate 245,167,050 downwards.
TTGAAGGGTGAGATTTTTGGAAATGTTGTAATTGTTATGGTTCTGTATATGGTCTGATTAATGGCTAGAGCCAATATCAGGCAAACACATGTGTAAAACTGATGGCTTCCAGTAGCTAAGGCAGTTATATTGTACTTGTATAATCAGGATTGATGGAAATACCAGTGTTGCGTTAAATAACATATACAGATACCTACCTACTTAAACTGCAACTTTTGATTTCTCTAGCGTAGTGTAAGTATTGTATTCCACCCAAAAATTCAATTTCCAAATTTCAAATGAAATAAATGTTTGGGACCCTCCAAATCCCTCCCACCCCAAATAAAGAAGTTTTGGAAAAAGGTTCGTGTGTGTGTGTGTGTGTGTGTGTGTGTGTGTGTGTGTGTGTGTGTGTGTGTGTGTGTGTGTGTGCGCGCGCGCCCGCGCACGCTCCCAGATGTGCCTCTGAACAGCACTGCTAAAAACGAAAGGTCAGTTAGATAGCTAACTCTGGGTTGCAGGTTCAGCGTCTTCCAAGGATGCGAAACCAAGATTTTCAAGAAAATCTCTCATCCCAACTTAACCTTTACACGAACATTTTGATTTTCACAAAAAACGCCTCTAACGGTTTTGATTAATATATAATACTTTAAGAGATTTTCATGTCACATAAAATGAATGTCTTAAATATTCTAGGAATAACCTCTGAAGTGTTCTTCATTTGGGGTGACTTTTACATAACTCGCAAACTGTAAGAATAGTAAAACTTTTACTGAACATAATGTAGATCTCATTGAAATACACAATTTATATCAAACCATTCCCGAGATGTTTCTTGTTGTTGGCTTGAATTCTTGAAATACGTATATGTTTCACAAATAAGAATGTTATTAATTTTTTATCTCTTGGCTATGCAGAGAGAACGGAATATCAAAGTGGTCACCTTTCAAAGCCCTACTGTGATTCCATATTCCCCTTGGGCCTACTAAAATTGGAAATAATATAATTTCTGCAAATGCTTATGTCAATTAACATAAAGTAGATGAATAAGTATTTTAAGAATAGTATGCAGAAGAGTAGAGAAAGTCATGTGACTGCAACACAACAGATGTTTTTGTCTTTAATTTGTCACTTGTGGAGAACTAAGCTTTTTAGCATAACTTGTTTACGATTTGTACTATCACCGCAAGTATGTCTTTAGAAACAGAGGCCAATTGAATTTATATAAAAGTCTTAATCTTAATTATTTTTAAGTGTGTATATACAAGTGGGAAATAATACAAGAGACAACAAAGACACAATTTTTCATATATATGCCTTCTAGTACTGTTCATTAATTCTGAACAGGTACAGTTGTGCATTTATATTCCTTTCCAACTGATACATAATTTAGTATGTCTTCTACGTAACATACTTTAAAATACATTTATTTTTATATTAATGACTTTATGAGTCTTTAGCCAATAGCTCATATGGGAAGGTGTTTTACATGTGAAACATGTGGAAGCCCTAATGACCTAGCTGTCGACCACCCTTAAACCCTACACACTCACTTAATAAGCATTTAATAAAAATTGTTAGGTCTATTTGTGAGAGGATTTCTTGAAAATCTTCATGTAGTATCCTTGGAAGATACTGAACTTAAATGCCCAGTTTGGAATTTAATCGAGTTTTCGTTTTTGAGTTATGTTGTTCACAGACACAGAGACACACACAGAGAGAGAGAGAGAGAGAGAGAGAGAGAGAGAGAGAGAGAGAGAGAGAGAGAGAGAGATGCGCGCTTACAGATAAAGACACACAAAAGTTTTATAAATATGCATTTTATGGGTTCAGAGGACTAAAAATATATTTTCTGTGATATTTCGATATCAACTTCTGTGAAATGCAATACTACCTCCACTTCATGTATGTGCCTAATAGAGAAATTGAACTATTCTTCTACTAAATGCGTACAAAACAATTTTGTAAACCTCCATGAGAAAACGTTTAAAAATTAGTGCAATTAATTAAGACATTTAAACACTGCAAAATGTGCCAGAAGGCAAACTAGCATATTGTTTGTTATTTCTGCGTAATAGAAAGCATACTTTCCTCAGACCTAATTTTTATGCTCCAATTTTTTAATGTGGAGATGCATATTTTGGAATCAAAGCCCTACTTCTTTTACACAGTATAAAGCAGCAGGTAGGTATCCCAAGTTGAAAAATTGAGCAGTCCAGCATTGAAATCAAGCTCTGTTACACAGCTGTTATCTGTGTTGAACATACACGCTAGGCAACCGTCACTTGTAAAACGCTTGTAATGTGTTAGTCAATAATGTCACAAGCAGAATGACACGTGCATTAAGCTTAGATAAGGAATTTATTTGTTCACGATAATGCAGCATAAAATTGTTATTATAACAAAACTAACATGGTTGTGTTTATTCTACTCTTACGTAAACGCAGTAACATGTGTTATGACGTTCTATTTTTTGCTTTCTCTGATATTATCTGTGTTTGAGCAAACAACCACATATGTATTAAGAAGAAATTCATTAAGGAAAATAAATGTAATATCTTAAAATTTACCTGTAACAGGATGTTGATCAAAATAAAATAAAAGTATTTACTACAATGGAAATTGTACAATATTGTGTGTGGATCTTCACCATAAAGAGGGTGGTGTAGGAAAAATTAAATTCTTTTTATTTTGTCTTTAATCCTGACTTTCTGAGAGTAGTTTCTTGTTTAGTTGCCTATATAATCTGCATATAGCGACGCTAGCCGCAATAAGTCATCCCTTATCATCTCCTCAACAAAACTGAAATATAGGAACCTAAACAAAAACCCCACATCGTAAGAATAGTAAAAGCGTAGAGAAATTCATATGGGTGCAACACATCCGATTTTTTCCCTTACTGTTATGTGTACAACCAACTAACGTATAATACATAAGAATGATAGACATTGTGTTTTTTATTATGTTAAACAACACTGGCGTAAGGAACGGGCACAATTGTGTGCGACATTGTACTATTAGTTATACTGTTAGAACCAAAATTGTAACTAACGACATTATATTAGAGCAAGTCACGGGTTTTAAACATTTAGGAACATATGTTAGTTATAAATCTGAAAATGATTTTAAAAATAAATTACCTGTGTTAAAACAAATATGTGGTACAATAAACAGAAGTCTTAAAACAAAACCAGAAAAGAAACACTCATGAAGTTTTATAAAGTAATGGTCGTGCCTACTTTTCTTCATGGATCCGAAACATGGACGTTGACAAAAGCTGGCATAGATAAGATACAGGCTGCCGAAATTAGATTTTAATAACAGTAAAAGGATGCTCGACCACCTCCAGAGCGCAGTTGGTAGCGCGCTTGCCTGTGACGCGGAGAACCCGGGTTCGATCGCCGGTACCAGCATGGGGATTTTTTCCCGCTGGAAGGTCTGGCACGGGGTGCACTCAGCCTCGTTAGGTCCCGGGGGGACCAATTGAGGAGCTACTCGATGGAGAAGTAGCGGCCCCAGGTTGAGAAAACCCCATAACTGACCGGGAGGGCTCGGGGCGCTGACCACGTCTCACCATCCAGTACTGCACCCCACCAATGACGCCTGTAGTGGGCAGAGGTGGGGGATGCAGGGGCTGGGCAGTAGGCCTTGGCCCTTTATGGCCTGTTGCGCCGGGGTTTTTAAAAGGATGCACACTTTTAGATAAAATTCCAAATGAAAAAAGTAAGGGAAGAACTAGAAATAAATCCTTTAGCAGAAAAATTTTCAGTTACAGAAATGGAGAGAGCATGTTAGCAGAATGCCTAGAGAAAGGATCTCAAGGAAAGTGTTAAATTATAGGCCAATTGGAAAAAAGACATCCGGGAAGACCAAGGAAACGATGGTCAGACATGTTCTGAAGCCGGAACAGGCAGCATTGCCTACTCCTTGGAGTGAAGATGAAGGTGAAGATGATTATACTATTACTGCTTTAGTTTTTATGATTTCAGGAAAATATTAATATAATCGTTTTTGAGAACAGGGTGTGTTTACATGAATATATGTATTATAGGGAGAAAACGGCAGACTGATGGGTAGACAGAGACGGAAGAGCGAGAAATTTTGAAGAAGGGCTAGAGAAAAGGGAAGAAACAGTGGAAAGAGAGATAAGGGAAACTAGAAGAGATCGAAGGGAGGTAGAGAAATGGGGAGAGAGAGCGGGAGAAAGGTGAGAGGGGGAGCGATGGAGAAGGAGTGCGAAAGGAAGATGAAGGAGAGACGATAGAGAAAGAAGGGTATTGACGGAGGTGGAGTGAGACCAGCGACAGATGGGACACAGTAATGCTGCTTCTTCTAAATACCTACAGGACTACCACAAGGGAGAGCGTTTCTTCATTATATTTCAACATACAAAATTACATTATTATATATTCAAACATAAAACTTGTGACTTTATCTCAGATGTGGCCTCCTTATTGTTTTATCTTTTTAGACTTCTGTTGTAGGTTCAAGATCTCTATCATTATGGTTAAGCTGTTTTCCTCAGATAACTAGAACTTCTGTAGCATTTTAGGCAAAGGACTTCCCGAGGAGATCCTCAAAAGTGAAATACGAGTATAATATACGCTCGTTGCGTTATTGTGACCCACAAACATTTTACAGCCATATAAAGGACTATTAAAGTGCTCGGAATCTGGGGTCCCACACCACCCATCTATCAAGAGCCTCAGTAAGCCGGAGGTAACCGTCAGTCAACCTGACGGTTGGGGTTTCTTTGACAAAGAGGAGTAGCTGTGGTGATACATGTGCATACTGAAAACTTTTTAAGGCTTAGGTGCTCATTTTTAAGGAATGCTTTGAAGACTTTCGTTTTCTTTGTGTCGTCCATGAGGCATTTTCTACACCTCGCGCCTTTATACTTCTGCATACCGAGAAAACTCATTAGCACTAAAGAAGCTGGTGACAGCCATCGGCTTTTGGCTGCCATTCCCTCTGACGAAGACATGCTTCTTGCGTCTTTTCTTTTGGCCCATCCTCTGTAGGACATTCATCAACACCTCATTGCTGTGGGTGGCATAACGGGAGAGAATTACTTAACCTACCCAAGTAATAGAAACCAAAATATTGTTTCTAGAGCTATTAAGTGCTGACTAATACAGTATGATTAAAATTATGTTGCGGTATGGCTCAGTCGGTATTGTCTGTGGCCCACATTTGGGAGGTCACCAGGTCTCCAGGCGAATGCTGGGAAGGATTTCCATGTCCTACGAATTTCTTGTCCCTCCATTTCGTTACATTAATCATTTCATGTCATTCAAGCGATTTCAACCTATTTCAAAACAAGTCTGTGTTTTAAATTTCCCACATAGATTAAAGATACCATAAGATTTTTATGTGGGCTTACATTTAAAAATAAGTAGAAAACTCAAAACAAACTTATTTTCAAAACTCGGCCAGCCACATCATTGGGCAGTTGCGCTTATTGCGGTACTAATTTTGGGATGCAAATGGGATAGTGATGTACTAAAGCAGTTATATTCAACAGCATTAAAGAAAAAGTATTTTTTATCTTTTCTTTCCAGCTTTGGAAGGCTCCCTTCCTTCTTTTTTCTCCCGCCTTTAAGGTACACATATACGTTTGGACAAAAAATCCACAGTTTTTGGTGAAACACAATAATTTTTTTGCCACGTTGATCTTTCAGTCAAATATATTTTTTATGGTACTCAAAATTTAAATTTGGATTTTACATCATTGTAAAATGTATTTTTTGTGTAAAAAAAGAAAATTTCTTGTAAACCTCATAGCAAACACAATTTTTAACCAGTCACGTTATTCTTTTACCGAAATGTTTCTAATTACATGCAAAATGTTGTGAAGCACAATTGCTAACTTCCATTAACTTATCAAATATTTGTGATTTTTGTTGCAAAATTGCCATTATTTTTAATTATACTTTTTTTTATAACTGAGCATAATTTTTTTCTCAGAACATTTAGCTCAACCATTCTGCTTCATAACACTCCTTGTTTTATTCTGATTAATTTGGTATATAAAGTTAGTGGTTCTCTTAATTTTTAGTATGTCATTTTTGATTCTGAATGTCACAAAATGTACATATTTTTAGTTTTGAGAAAACGAGGAAGTAAAGTTTATGGTATAGCTGCAGTTCTGTACTCACAATTTAAACAGCTAGAACATCCCTGCTACATAAGTAGGACCCTCTTCCTCAATATTTCTATCTTCCTTGAGCTTCCTTTGGCCTCTAAGTTATCTTCTACGCTGCTTTTGTTCTGGGGTGCTGCTCTTTATACTGTGACATAGCCGTGACTCATCTGATTTCAGAACTCCTGACATTGTGTACTTGCCTGGTACAATTTTCATCCTGTGCAGGATCTCTGCTTCCACGGTGTTACCACAGTTAAAATGCAATATAGCATCCATTATCCCCAGTTTTAGGGTTTCTAGACCTAAATAGGTTTCTTTCCTACATCTTCACCAAATCATCCCATTAAATGACTTATTGGCATTCTGTGTTAATCCATGTAGGCATTTAGATAGCATATTTGGATCACAAAGTCTTCCATACACAGGCTTGCACACCTGAAGTATTTTCAGTGGTATTCCTGGTTTATGCTTATATGAATCAACTGGTCAGATTTGACAACAGATTTATAACTTTTGGAATGTTAGCCAAAATACAAGAAGAAACCTAAAAAAAGCACTCGATGCCACACCCCCTTTTAGTTTAACAGCATCACATGGTTCCCTTTAAATCCTTCTAAATACAAAACTACGCATCAGATTCAAATAAATGATATATCATTTGAAAGCAGAAGAACAGAGCTAATAAATAATCCAAAAAAATAAAAACGAAAATTTTGGTACAAAAGTGGCATTTCAAACGTATATGTGTACCTTAACATTTAGGACATATCGCCAGCTTTGACTTTTGGAACAATTGTTAATGGCAATGTTGTTTACTCGTCTACTGTTGGTGCTTATTTTCGGATTGTATTCACACATACACACACATACACACACACACACACACACACACACACACACACATTGTACTCTCTTTCATACTTCCAGACTCTAGAGAGGGTGGGAAATAATCCTAGCTAGTGAAAAGTTTCTGGGAATCGATCCCGGGACATCTGAGTTTGGAAGCTAGCATGCTAACCACCAGACCACAGAGGCAGTCTTTTGGAGGTTGTGTTCACATTTTGAGCGGAATTAAGTAAAAGAATTATACCATACTGAATATTTTGAACCTCCATAAAAGCAGATGAAACGAAAACTTAGTAAAATAGGCTTGGAAGTCTGAAAGTTTATTTGGCCACATGTATTGTAAACTACAAAAAAGAAGGAAAGTTGATAACTGGCACGGATAACAATACAGATCATAACACCAAAAATGCATACACAATCACGATCATATAAAAAATACTATAATTAGTGTTGGTTAGTTTTTGTCCAGAAAACCACAGAAGTACAATTTATATTTAACGATCTAAGTGCTAAGTAACAGGAAGTGGTTGCCTTTAACTGTCAACAAAAGCCATCATTCTATCTTACAAATACTTTTAGTGTGTTACCCGTTAGATACTAATATTTTTATGAGACATTGCCAAACGTGCATACCTTTTACTTCCTCTACTACGTATGTATAGTAAAGCAGGGGAAGCATATTTTACTCAAAAATTAGTTGTCGAAATTTCATCGGAAATGTTATCTTTTCAAGTCCCCTAAATACGAGAAAAGCATTTTAGAAAAAGGTCTGTGTATGTGTGTGTATTTGTGTGTGCGTCTGTCTGTCTGTGAACAGCACAACTCAAAAAGGAGAGAGAAGTCGGTTAAAAGCAAAACTTGGTATGGAAGTTCAGCGTCTTCTAAAAATGTTACACGAAGATTTCCAAGAAACTTCACCCATCCAAAGTACCCTTTCCATGGATTATTTTTAAAAAATTATTTAGATTTTCACATAACTGACTCTAATGATTATATATATTCATAGCAAATTAAATATATATCTTGGCATTTTTGGGAATAACCTCTGAAATCCTCTTCATTCTGAATGACTTTTACACAACTGGTAAGACGTAAGAAACAGACAAAATTTTACTGCATAAAAAATGTAGATCTCGCTAGAGCACACACTTTGTGCTAAACAATTTTTCTTTCCTTTTCTTTTTTCTTTTCTTTTTTTGACTGAACTGTTTCCCAGATATTTCTTTTATTGGTTTGAATGCTCAAATCTTAATCATTTCTCCAATCGGAATGCATTAGTTGTCTTCTTTTCATCTCTTCACCATGCAAAGAGAACGCAATTTCACATCCATCACATAGCCACGAGCTCTTAAAAGATTTCACTATCGCTTAAAGCCTACTGTGTTCCTATATTTCCCATTTACCAATAACAAAAGCAGAACAGGATAATTTCAGCAAATAGTTTGTACAAGAGCAGAGAAACTCATGTGAGTGCAACACATCAGATTTAAATTTAAACTGTTATTTTAGAATTATTGGTATTATCTACGTATACCTATGCCTGAAACCTAAACACGTTTGAGTGAACTAAATGAACTATTTTTCCAGAAAATAATCGATAATCAGGGTAATCCTTATGCTTTTTTAACGCTCGGATTCTGTCTTTTCATTATTTCCTGGCACACAGTACTTCCGTGTTTGAACTAGAAAAGCTTCAACCCTATTGCCATAGATCTGAAAGTTTAAATACAACGAGGCACAAGTAAATACATTGTTCATTTTGCTCATTTGGAGCATACAGTATGCAAGTGTCCATGAGTGAAACAGGGCTCCCTATTTCTACATCTGGTACCAGTACAGTTTGAACCTGAGGTCAATATATTTTCAAAGCTTCTTTCCTTCTCTCTCCTCCCGCCCTCCCCTCCAGCCCTCCCTCCTACCATCCCTCTCTCCCTCCATCCTGCCCTCCTTTCCTCATTCCCTTCTTCCCTCCTTCTCTCCCTCTCTCCGTCCATCCCTCCTTCACCCGTTCTCTCCCTCCTTCCTTCAGCTCTCCCTCCCTCCCTCCCTCCATCCGCGCTGACACTTTCTCACTTTCTTAGAAATTGTCCCGTATCTATCTATAGTGCATGGTGTCATAAATAAAAATTAAAACAGGTCAAAGGTGTGATAGCGAATATGTCACCACTCCGTTATCCTGCAGTTAGAACAGTGAGGTAGAGCTATAAAAGATCGTTATTTATGTCTTTACCATATGTTGCTAAAATGATTCGTTTGACCACAAAATGATATGAAAGGTCTGGATTCTAACGTGTCTATTGAAATAAAGTCGTGGGCACACGCTTGGCAACCCCGCAACATTAGCGTGTGAGAAGAGCAGAAAGTGAGGGAATGTTGACAGTACGCGACATCCGTGCACAACAGCAGGTTCTGTCAGTGCTTCAGGTGCGTTAAATGCATTCAGAACTATGGCAGTCTTTACAAATCAAGAGTATTTAGATATGCTTCTTGCTTAGGGCAAAACAGATTGCAACACACGTGAAGCGCAACGCTTGATGATCGTCATACACGTGTGTTTGAAGCAGCCCTAGAGATTGAGCAGAACACAGAAGCTCTAACGAGGGTAGGGCAAAATTGGCTAAGAAGATGCGATGCCTGCATAGATTCTCCCGGAGCACATTTTGAACATCTACTGTAAAAGACATCTTGTTGAGTTTGCAGTTATTGACCATTAATAACAATCTTCTTCTTCTTCTTCTTCTTCTTCTTCTTCTTCTTCTTCTTCTTCTTCTTCTTCTTCTTCTTCACGTTTTAGGCCATCTAGGCTGTTCCGGCTCCAAAATAGTGTTCTTTATAAAGATTTTCCTGTTTAGCAAAAGGTGGCTGTTACTTAATTACACAATTCCACGAATGAGGTATTTCCAAACCTAATATTTGAAGTTGCTATCTTTGATCATCCTACTACACCTTATGCGTAGCCTCTTACGCAGCTTTTAGTTTAGTTCTCGTAAATACGATTGAATAGCTTAAAAGCAAACCACCCCATCCCTCGTTACTGGCATTAGCTAACAAGTAACACACAGGCACGTGGCGAACCGGATTTCAAGCGCTAGCCTAGTTTAGACCTTCACCCGTTGCAGGTGTGAACGCATGCCTTTCCGCAAACTGTGACGTCATGGAAGGTCGTCACTTCGAGATATCGACTGGCCTTAGCTTAGAGAGGTGTATAGCCGTCAGGTTGGTAAGCGTAACCCCTCTCGCCCCCGCTACTCCCCTCACACAGTATAAAATCCGGCTGCCCGACCAGTCGTTAGTTCACTTCAGCGCGATGCGCTGCCTGCAGTCTTTCATCTTCACTTCAACGCGAAGTGCGTTGCCTGCAGTCTTCGATGTTTACTTCAGCGCTGCCTCCAGTCTTCGTCAAGTAGTCGAGCTCCGTTAGGCGCTGCCACCAGTTGTCTTCGTCAGTCAAAGTATGGTCAGCTTCGACCAAGCGTAATGTATGAGCCTTATACACTATGGTTTAATCTTCATCAAGCCGAGGCGCTCAGCATTAGTATCTTACATACTTGCCTACATGTTCGTCAGTAATGAGCCGATAGGCTTAGCAATTCTCAATTCTACTAACATTACTCGGCAAGCTCTTCTTCATCGAGCCAAGCAGTTCACCAACAGTGACGTCAGCACGCATCGAAGTCAGCAGGGTCATGCTTCTTGGTTTTGCTTGTCAAAGGGGGCAAGCAAGTGAGCAACTTTTCTCCGTAGAGAAGCAACGTCGGCATTCACCACCATTTCTTCGAGATGTATGCTAATTCAGGCATACACTGGGCATACGCGGAATTAAGCAGGAACGAAGCGTTTATTCTTCATGGTTGATATGCAGGAATGTGCCACAGTCCATGTGCATGTTCATTTCAACATAATTGGATAAGGACCTGTTCCAAAAACACACCAGACATTTGGGTGAGACAAACAGTTGTATTTCATTTAGATGTATGTGTTTAGTGTTTTAGGGCTTTTATGCTAAAGCAGGGTAGGTGATCTTTGTATCACGGTTATTGTAGCCTAAACGGCAATAGTTATAATTCCGACTAACGCAATCAACTGAGTGTGGTTAAAAGGGATGACTTTTGTGTGCCAAGTTATATTGGTGAGTCAGGCCCATTCTACCAGTGTTGCTCAGGAAGTCAAATAGTCAGGAAGGAATTATTACTTAGTGCAAAGAATAGTTTACATTCATGTCTATTTTATGTAACTGTTTATTTTTACTACATTTTCGTAATATATATTTCATCATTCACTATATTTTCAATGTTCTTATGTATATTCTTGTTACTTAACACCCTCAGTGTTAAGTCTTGTATTTATTTTATGTTTTCAAAATATATTCAAGGAAAAGGCATTTGGTATTATATGTAACCACAATATACCCCACCGATCCATTCCCAACACGATTCCGCAAATAGATGTCCACTCACTCTCGCTAAGCCAAGTCAAGTGGGGTAGCAGAAAAGCATGGGGCTAGGCTTAGCAAATGTCAAGTTATGTAATGGTAGCAGATAGTTAAAGAAAGAGAGAGTGGCGTGCGACAAAACCAAAACAAAACTTTCGTCCTGTGTTGCCAGATTGTGCAGATAATCTATTCAATAATGTTCGATTATCTCCTTTATCTTTCAAGATAGATGGAGTTGTTTTTGGACGTTATTATTAGTCATATTTGGATTTCCCAGCACACGAAATCTGCGCACTCATACCTCTAACACCCTGTATAATGTATTATGTGCATGAAAATATAAGTAATTTGATTACTGTACAAATGGGGAATGAAATTCCCCGTGCTAAAGTGGCATTTGACTAGCAGAAGGCTAGCCAACTAGGCATACAAATATTTCCACTTAACTTTGTGAATTAAACTGATTTGAAAATGAGCAAGCTGGTCACTACCTTTACAAAGAAAACTTGTTAAACCTCACTGACAAAACTGAGCTACAGAGAAATACAATATGAAAGCTGATTGGTACGACAAGCACAGCACAAAAGAAAAGGTTAATTCCGTTGCACAAACTCAATACAATATACCCTAGCATACAAGTTCATCGCTCTTGTGGCATTGCAAAGTATTGTGCAACCCAGCACTTTAAAAATACTAGCTATGCCGCACTGTCCCAAAATGGCCGGAGTAAGCCGGGCACTCATACACTGCTCACACCCGTAACTCCGTTTCTGACTGAAAACACTGCATCCAGTGAACTACAAACAATTTAGAAAAGCCCAAAAGAATCAGAATAAGAATTTAGTTATACTACAGACCATAATAGTGTTCCCTGCAATCCTTAGTAAATCATGGATAGATTTCATCAAGTATGGACATCCTGTTTCGCTCTTGCCGTTCTTGCTGTCGAGTCCTCCTGGTTCGTAGATGTGCTTTGCTTCGAGGCCGTCACCAACTCAACGTAGACCACGACCACGACTAAGAGCTGCTGGCAGGCTGAGGTTCAGCCTGATGTATTTTGCTAATTTGTCTTAGTTGTAATTGTAGAATCGTATGAGCCACTAATGTTATTTTGGAAGTAAAGTAAAAAAGAGTGATAGATTCTGAGGGTAAGAAAACAATTAGAAAAGTGATTGAGGAACGTGATGAGAAAGCTAGGAACAACTGTATAGAACATACCAGGTGAGTCAGCTGCCCCTTATTCTCGGGTTTTATGCAATCCACATTTTATAGTCCAACATGAAAACATCGACGCCATTACCAGGTTCTACCCGCGTATTTAACATGGATGTTAAACATTCGATGAAATTAGTACTAATATAGATGTTATCACATCGCCTTTTAATATAGTCGTAATTAGACAGCTGACGTTTGCACTTCTGCAAATGTTCACTGGAACCAGCGAATATTACATCTTAAACGGAATCTTTACCAACACGTTACTAGGTAGCTCAGTTGGAACGGGTGCAAGACTCCGAACTAATCTGTCTGCTGTGAAGGTGGTTTGAATCACCTGCATGTACTAATTTTTTTACCGTGCAATCCTCACAATTTACAAATTATTATTCTGAAAACTGTAATTATATTCATTTTTATTGTTTTATTAATGTTTTATTGCATTGTTTGATGTTTCTTTATTGGAGAACTACAATTATATAGTTTTTTAAACACACCTATAGGTAGGTGCAATTGAAATAAGGATCATTTATACACATTTGAACATAGAAAGCAAGGAAATTACATTGTCAGAGTTTAACATACAAGTTAAACTCAATTTTGCAGACAAAGAATTATTCTGCTATTAAAAATGTTTCATAGTGATATGTTTTGCGGCAATGGAATGACCCTTTTTCTATTCCTGGAACACGACTCCTCTAACGAAGCAAGTGCTCGAACTGATGATCTTCTTGTGTAATGCACGCCTGGGCACGCTGTTGGATGGAGCCCCTGACTAGGTGTAGCATGGCGGGTTGAACATTTCTACAAGCCACTGTAATACGCTGAGGAAGGGTTTCTAGATTGCCCAGTTCCTCTGCATAAATGCGTTCTTTTAAATAATCCCAGAGAAAGAAGTCAAGGGGTGTCAGATCAGGTGATCTGGCAGGCCAGGAGACTGGTCCTCGTCTTCCTATCCAAAGACCAGGATGTGCAGCATTCAAATGATTGAAGATGATCCTCGACCGATACGGAGGAGCGTCGTTGTGTTGAAACCACATCGTCATTCGCTCCTGCAGTGGCACATTCCCTAGTAATAAGGGGTGAGCTACAGAGGAATTCCAGATAGCGTACTCCTGTTAGATGCCCCTAGAAGAATAATGGTCCAACAAGGTGGTCTCCCAAGATTCCACAACAGACATTTACATCCCACTGCTCTTGAAATGCTGCCTCCCTTACCCAATGAGGATTATCAACACTCGTATAGCGTATATTGTGACGATTTTCAGTTCCATTGTTGTGGAATTTTGATTCGTCAGAAAACAATATCCTGGATGCGGTTCCCACATCACTTGCTACTAGCTCCAGCAGCCATTCACAAAAGGTTACTCGAGCTTCGAAATCTCTCCCGTGAAGTGCTTGGTGTAGGCAAACGATAACGATGGAACTTATTAGTGTTCAATATTCGCACTACAGAAGATTGACTGATGTTCACCTCCTGAGCAACTGACCGTGTACTAGTATGCGGATTGTTCTGGGTGGCATTCAAAACTGCTTCTGCATTAACACCCGATGTTGCTGGTGCGTGTCTATGAGGAGGTATTCTTGCAAGTGATGCTGTTACACGCAGACGCCTTTCAACATTCCGGAAGCTGTTTGCTGTTGGTTGTCGTCTATTAGGATATCTCTCCCGAGATATTTTCTCCGGTGTATTTGTTCTTACTTCTCTGTAGATCAAAAGCACATCTACGTACTCGTCTGTCGAATACATAATGAAAGACTGGCACAAAATATTGTGCGACAGCATACGTGTGGAGAACGCACGGGTCGGCATTCGCAACACACTACATCATGCCAGTCCAATGGGGCAGAAGTCATTATATCTGTTCAATTACAAAATGCAGACAACCAAAAACGATTTAAATTATAATGTCCTAAGCCCTCAGGGACTTTATAATTAGATTATTGTGAATTCGGTTTCCAAGTTTTGATGAACATAAAATTAAAAAAAAAAAAAAAAAAAAAAAAAAAAAAAAAAAAAAAAAAAAAAAAAATTACAATGCTGAGACTCGAACCTCTGTAATTGGGGGTTAGCGAAGAGTATACGTTACAATCCTATTCAGCTATTTCGAGACTTAACTGAAAGCACCTACCGCGTGCAATAGTAGGACTTGCATGCCCTGGAGGTATGCCTTTGCTACCTCCCAAGTTTTCGTGCTTGATTTAGCCTTTTAAGACAGTTTTAATCATTTTAACATTATTACTTAAATGGCAAAAGCTGTTATGCATATTAAATTGAGATGCACGAGGCGTAGTTCACGCAAAAATGTAAATAAACTGTTGTTTAATAATATGTCCGTTTTAACGTACGGGTCCATGAAGGATTGAGGCGTATCTATAACTTTTTCCTAATTTTTAGCAGCCAACCCCTGCTCTAAGTACAAGAATCCACCATTTTCTTTTTAGCTGACGTTGTTAGTGTACTCATATGATAGGTCCATTTTTTCCGAGGCGTTAATTGAATTACGTTGCTATGTATACTCGAATAAAAAGTTTATAAAATCGGCCGAAACCGGAATTCGTTCTCAGTAAAAGAGTCGTATGTTTTTGAAGTGTACTTTAGCGAGGAGTACGTTCTGTCCCTTAAACCACTGTTGCTCTCAATTTTGCGCATTCCTATCTTTAAGAAAGTCAGGTAATACATTTTAGTAAGCGCAAAACTGGACTAAGACGCACATGCCGCTAGATGGGTGGCCTACCTTCCAAAAAAATAAGGCGCGGGTGACTCACCTGGTATATTGAGTCAAGCAACTCCAAGAACTACTGTTTAAAAGTAAAAGTGGATTAAAATCAAAAGAATTTCCATGCAAGTTTAAGATTTAAGTGTAAGTGATGAAAAAAATATTTTAACGTTCCCTGGGAAACATTGGAAGACAAGACCTGCACATACAGTAGTGAATGTGGATGATTTTCATAGGTGTATTCCCAGAATTATAGATGGCTTTGGCATTGCTGATAAGAGTGTTCCTACTATTAATAAATTGTTGTCTGTTAGGGAAAATAAAAATTTTTCATGGAGACGAAGTTTGCTTTTGGAAAGTATTTTCAGAGCTGGGCTTTATGGAGAAAATGACAGAACAAAGAAGAAAAATTTGATGTGTTGCACTCACATGACTTTCCCTACTCTTGTGCTAGTCAATCTTATAAACTCTTATTCTTCTATCTCCTTCGTGTTACTTGAGATAAACATTTGCAGAAATTAGCTTAGAGCTTGTTTTCTTGCACGTGCAACGGGAATACGGGAATACAGTAAGCTTTGAGCGATAGTCAAATATTTTAAAGCTTTCAAATTTCGTCCTCTTGCACGTTTAACATATAAAAAATGAATAACGATGTTCCATTTGACAGAAGTAGAATTTCTACAAAACTTATACAAATAACGAGGAATATCTCCGAAATTATTCACTCTACAATATATACACATAAATTGGCGTTTTAGGAAGATCTACATTTTTGTATAGTAAGATTTGTTCTATCGCTTACGGTATACCAGTTATGCAAAAGCCGTCAGAGTAAATAGGAATTCATGAGCTATAGCCAGGCAATTCAAGATATGCATTTCGTTTATCATAAAAATATCTCAAACCTATGACATGTTAATCAAAATCGTTAGAACCATTTTCAAGAAAATCAAATTTTTCAAAAAAATGTTCATGTAAAGCGTTGTTTAGGGTGGAGCAATTTTCTTCAAAATCTTCGTGTCGCAACCGTGAGAGACATTAAACTTAAATACTCACCTTGGTTTGTAACCTACTTCTCGTTTTTTACTTATCCTGTCCACAGACAGACAGACAGACCGACAGACAGACAGACCGACAGACAGACAGACAGACAGACAGACACATACAAACACACACAAGGATCTTTTTTCAAAACATGCTTTTTTGGGATTCAGGGGGCCTCAAAATATATATTTCCGGTGAAATCTCGACATTGAATTTTTGGGTGGAATACAATACTTCCTCTACTTTGCTAAACGTGGTTGAGAAAGTAAAAAAAAAAAGCACTTATAAAACATCTTCACATCGTAGCTTGGAGGCCCGATTATCTGATTAAAATGAAGCATTTGCGAGAAAGTGGAAGAAGTATCTTCTACACTACTGATGAAAGCTAGGCAGATAGTAACATCACATTGACGAGAGTGTATCGTTTTATAAGCTAAAAATATTGTATGATAATAAACAATAAACACTTGTAAGTGGGTCCAGAAGTACGAGTTCAGACATCGCTGTTTACCTGGAATTGTTTATTGGCGTAGTAGCTCGCTGTATACCTGCCAGAGACCAAGAGATGGTGGACAGACTGTACGGCAGGCAGTATAGGATAAAGACAACATGGAGGTCCTCGGGTCGTGTCAGTGCAGGCTGATGCGCCTCCACTACCACCTGATAGAGCCGGATGACAGTGACTGCGACGACCGACCCATGTGGCTGAGCGTCTCTTCCGGGCTTCGAGAGCAGCACCATCCTTCAGAGACTGCAGCAGTTACAGGACAATCACTACCAACTTCAGGAAGGCCATTTCCGAATACGAAACTTCATGGAAGTGCATATGCATACTTGTCCCTCCACTCATTGGATAGAAGCAGCCAAATTTTCTCCCACTTTCCCCATAACAGCGGTAATATCTGCGTCTCTTTTCAATACCTTCTCTTTCTTTACGCCTGGTACAAGATAAATCGAACAGGGTATAATAGGGTACTCCAATATCCCCTCACTTTTATTTATTTTTATTTTTCGATTTCTATCCATAACACCACTCCAACTTCCTCACCAATAACCAAACAAAGGGAAAAAATAGTGAGAGACCAAAACTCTAAGCCGTCTAAAAAGATGGTTATGAAAGACAAAGCATGAAAGTAAGGAGAGGTTCTCTGCTGGCCTTCACTGTTAACATTCTTTAATTATAGGAACCACAAATATGTGAAACAAAATTATATTTATAATTTACATATTAATACTTTACAAATACCAATTTACCAATAAAATATGCAAATATTAAAATTCTTCGCGTTTGAGATAACTAGTAACTAAACAGATATAAACAAACTCAGTTATATAACAGGAACACTTAAACGTGTACTAAAGACATAGCTGGAAGGAATAAATAATGAAGGTATATAAAATAGTGCAGGAGTGCACTCAGCCTCGTTAGGTCCCTGAGAGGTCAATTGAGGAGCTACCTGATTAAGAAGTAGCGACCGCATAACCAGCCGGGAGGGCTAAAGGCTCTGACCACATCCCATCCTCCAAATCTGCACCAGCATATGACGCCTGTAATGAGCAGAGGTGGGGAACGCAGCGGACGGGCGGTAAGCCTTGGCCCGAGAAGAACTGTTGTGCTAGGTGCTATTTATACCAAGTGAGTCAGCCGCGCCTTATTTTTTTGGAAGGTAGGCCACCCATCTAACGGCATTTGCGCCTTAGTCCAGTTTTGCGCTTACTAAAATGTATTGCTTAACGTTCTTAAAGAGAGGAATGGGCAAAATTGAGAGCAACAGCGGTTTAAGGGACAGAACGTACTCCTCGCTAAAGTACACTTCAAAAACATAGGACTCGTTTACTGAGAGCGAATTCCGGTTTCCGACCGATTTTACAAACTTTTTACTAGAGCATACATAGCAACGTAATTCAGTAAACGCCTCGGAAAAAATGAACCTATCGTATGGGTACGCTAACAACGTCAACTAAAAAGAAAATGGTGGATTCTTGTACTTAGGGCAGGAATTGGCTGCCAAAAGTTACGAAAAATTTAGAGATACGCCTCATCCATTATGGACCCGTACAGTCAAAACGGACATATTATTAAACTACAGTTTATTTACATTTTTGCGTGAACTACGCCTCGTGCATCTCAATTAATATGCATAACACCTTTTGCCATTTAAGTAATAATATTAAAATGCCCAGTAAATGATTAAAGCTGTCTTAAAAGGCTAAATCAAGCACGCAAACTTGCGAGGTGGCAATGGCCTAGCGCCAGACATGCAAGTCCTACTATTGAACGCGGTACGCGCTTTCAATTAAGTCTCGAAGTAGTTGAATAGGATTGTGACGGGTCCTCTGCGCTAAGCCCCAATGTCATAGGTTCGAATCTCAGTAGTGTAAATATTTCTTTTTTTATGTTCATCACAACTTGGAAACCGAATTCACAATAATCTAATTATAAAGTCCCCGAGGGCTTAGGACATTATAATTTAAATCTTTTTTGGTTGTCTGCATTTTGTAATTGAACAGATATAATGACTTCTGCCCCATTGGACTGGCATGATGTAGTGTGTTGCGAATGCCGACCCGTGCGTTCTCCACACGTATGCTGTCGCACAATATTTTGTGCCAGTCTTTCATTATGTATTCGACAGACGAGTACGTAGATGTGCTTTTGATCTACAGAGAAGTAAGAACAAATACACCGGAGAAAATATCTCGGGAGAGATATCCTAATAGACGACAACCAACAGCAAACAGCTTCCGGAATGTTGAAAGGCGTCTGCGTGTAACAGCATCACTTGCAAGAATGCCTCCTCATAGACACGCACCAGCAACATCGGGTGTTAATGGAGAAGCAGTTTTGAATGCCACCCAGAACAATCCGCATACTAGTACACGGTCAGTTGCTCAGGAGGTGAACATCAGCCAATCTTCTGTAGTGCGAATATTGAACACTAATAAGTTCCATCGTTATCGTTTGCCTACACCAAGCACTTCACGGGAGAGATTTCGAAGCTCGAGTAACCTTTTGTGAATGGCTGCTGGAGCGAGTAGCAAGTGATGTGGGAACCGCATCCAGGATATTGTTTTCTGACGAATCAAAATTCCACAACAATGGAACTGAAAATCGTCACAATATACGCTATACGAGTGTTGATAATCCTCATTGGGTAAGGGAGGCAGCATTTCAAGAGCAGTGGGATGTAAATGTCTGTTGTGGAATCTTGGGAGACCACCTTGTTGGACCATTATTCTTCTAGGGGCATCTAACAGGAGTACGCTATCTGGAATTCCTCTGTAGCTCACCCCTTATTACTAGGGAATGTGCCACTGCAGGAGCGAATGACGATGTGGTTTCAACACAACGGCGCTCCTCCGTATCGGTCGAGGATCATCTTCAATCATTTGAATGCTGCACATCCTGGTCTTTGGATAGGACGACAAGGACCAGTCCCCTGGCCTGCCATATCACCTGATCTGACACCCCTTGACTTCTTTCTCTGGGGCTATTTAAAAGAACGCATTTATGCAGAGGAGCTGGACAGTCCAGAAACCCTTCCTCAGCGTATTACAGTAGCTTGTAGATCTGTTCAACCCTGTGTATACGTGTTCCTTATTTCAATTGCACCTACCTATAGGTATGTTTAAACAACTACCTAATTGTATTTCAGCAATAAAGAAACATCAAACAATGCCATAAGACATAAATAAAGCAATAAAATTAATATAATAACCGTTTTCAGAATAATAATTTGTAAATTGTGAGGATTGCACGGTAAAAAAAATTAGTACATGCAGGTGATTTGAACAACCTTCTCAGCAGACAGATTACTTCGGAGTCTTGCGCTCGTTCCAACTGAGCTACCTAGTAACGCGTTGGATAAACATTCCGTTTAAGATGTAATACTCACTAGTTCCAGTGAACATTTGCAGAAGCGCAAACGTCAGCTGTCTAATTACGAATATATTAAAAGCCGCTGTGATAACATCTATATTAGCACTAATTTCATCGAGTGTTAAACACCCATGTTAAATACGCGGGTAGAACCTAGTAATGGGGTCGATGTTTTCATGTTGGACTATAAAATGCGGATTGCATAAAACTCGAGAATAAGGGCCAGCTGACTCACCTGGTATAAAATAGTGGCAATCCACTGTTTGGCAACCTGTCCTGTTTGACAACCGATTAGTTTGCCATCCTGCACAACATGCTAAGTGTTGTTGGTGGGTTTTTTTTGTGGGGGGACACAGGCAGTATATATACATACGTATACATATACTAGGTGTCCCAAAAAACACCGACTACTCTTAGTAGATTGTGCTAGATGGCAAAGTGATCTTTTCACATAGGGAACCCTGTCCAGAAATGCATGGTTTGGAGGCTGGAGAGCGTCGAAGTTTGAGAACGAATGGTTGTGACAATTTGTTAACATTCATCTTGGAATCTTAATCCGGAGGGTATGCAACCCTTTAGCCATCTGTGCACTGGGATGAACGATCTGAGCATAATAGCATTACTGCGCATGAGCTAAATTCCTCCATAGAGTCCTTAGTGTGCATCCTACTGAGTTGTGTAGTGTCCGGTACAGTAACGTTTTAATATCTGTGCAACAGTACCAGTACAGAACTGTGAAAATGGCCGGCATGAGCTCCAGCACACTTTGATGTAAATGTGCGCAATCACCTAAAAGTCGCATATTCAAATCCATGGATTGGTAGAACTGGACCAGTTCAATGGCCAGCATGGTCGCTAGATCTGACATTTCTCTGCTATTTTATGTGGAGTTCAATGAAGGGTATGGTGTGTGACAGTCCTGTAACGTCAGCAGAGGACCATAGGCTCGAGTCCACGCAGCGGTTGAGTATCTTCAAAGACAACCGCACGTATTGCGTCATGTGCACGAGGCTCAGCACTGCCGATATAGGCTCTGCAATGACGTAGGAAGTACACAGTTCGAAGCCCATTTGTAATGTTGACAGCTTGATGTTGGGTTTACTGACGAAATGTGAACATACAGTAATCTCACACTTCGACGCTCTCCAGCTTCCACACCGCACATTTCTGGACAGGGGTTCCTATTTGGAAACCAATCAGTTTGCCGTCCCGCACAACATATTAAGCGTTGTCGGTGTTTTTTGGGGACAGCCTTGCAAATGCCTGCGAACTCTTTCAGAACAGATAATTGGTGAGTATGAAAAATACAAACAATTATTGACAGTTGTGAACATTATGCTCAATTGCATTCCGAAACAGCAAACACACACCATAGTGGGTCAGACATTTTGGGTTCTTTGAAGTTCTTGTAAAAGTTATACAAAGGATTACAGTATGTCTCTCTCTCTCTCTCTCTCCCTCTTTTTTTGGGTGGGGGTAGATGTGGACTCATTAGAAATCCTTTATTGGTTAGACTCCTAGAAATACCTATACAATTATAAGCAGAGCTTCATCATTATCTGAATCATTGGAACTATTACTAAAATATAAAATGCTATGTGATATTAAATGATATAACTACGTATATACCTGCTTACTAAATTGCATTCATTTTTATTTTATTTTCGTATAGTAATACTTAGCTCCTTTAAAAGTTTTAGAAAATGTGTTAGATTTTACAAATTATAAATAAAGTTTACAATTTGTTAGGGGACTTCAGTATTAGAAGTGATTATTCGAGCGTCTCGAATGTTTCATTAGTCTATGGTGACTACCACGATCACAAAGACGAGTTCTTAAATTTAATTCACCTTTCATCTGCTTGGTTACTTCAGGGTTCTGAGGCAGTGTGCATGTAAATCCTGTGAAGTTATTCCAGTTGTGCAAAACAGAGGCAGCAAAAAGCCCCTGAAACGATTCTGTGAGAGTAGACACAGCGTAGGCTAACAGTTTTTGTTTTAAGGTTCAACGACCAAGAGAAAGAACGGACACTGATGGATAGTTTGATTACGGGAGATATTTAAATGTACATTGTGTTGTGAAAGGAATTGTGATTTATATGTAATGCTCATAGATGAAACTGTTTTGCAAGTGATGTTAATTTAATTCAACTATTTGCTGTGATTTAAATCAAGTGAAACAGATGTTATAGGATCGTTAGCTGTGCTTAGTCATTCCTGATCTAGGACAAAATCCGCCACTGTTTAGCTAGAACTTTTGTAAAGGGGATTATATATAGACTGGCAATTGCTGAGTGTACATAAAGTGTTTTAGACATTCTCGGAAGTGATCTTAATTCATAAGTAATTACATTACATCCTACTACCTCTGAGATTAAGAGGTTAAAATTTAAAAGCTCTCAAGCTTCCGACTGATGCTAATCTGCGAGGGGCAAACGTTCCTCTAAGGTTTTCATATACAAAATACCCCGCTACATATGGCACACTAAAGACGAATTCAATATCAGTCGGAGAGCTTAAGAGTTCTTAAATGTTAATCTATATATACTTATTTACGTTAGTTTATATACTAGGTGGCCCACTCCAGCCGGCCCTCTGATAAGTAGACAACCCTTCGTGCGTTAAAAGAATTGCAGAAATAACAGGGGTAACTCCAGTCAGTGGCGTGTATCAACTTTGATCTGCTTGTAAGGGAGCGGAGCGGAGCGGCAGAGGAAATACGCAGGCTTCAACTAGCGTGTGCAGCGTGTGATAAAAGAGAAGAACAGCCTTAGAATATTTTCAACTTCACTTACAAGACTTTATTTTCCACAGAATAAAATCATTCCTGTTGATACTCACATTGTCAAACATTACGGATTACAGATTGTAAATTTCCGCAACAAAAATCAACCATGCAAACATGAGGGGGCGTAATGTTTGACTGCCATTTCTTTGTTTCTTAGTAATGTTGTATTTTATTATTAGTTTTAGTTATTGTTGTTATTCTTTTTGTTTCACGTTTTTGTTTTATACTAAATTATTATATTATTTATTTTGTTTATGTTAACAACATTGATATTACATTTATTATTATTATTATTATTATTATTATTATTATTATTATTATTATTATTATTATTATTATTATTATTATTATTATTATTATTATTATTATTATTATTATTATTATTATTATTATTATTATTATTATTATTATTATTATTATTATTATTATTGTTATTACTATTATTATTATTATTATTATTATTATTATTATTAGTATTATTATTATTATTATTATTATTATTATTATTATTATTATTATTATTATTATTATTATTATTATTATTATTATTATTATTATTATTATTACTATTATTATTATTATTATTATTATTATTATTATTATTATTATTATTATTATTATTATTATTATTATTATTATTATTACTATTATTATTGTGGTGGTGGTGATGCGGGTGGTGGTCTAGGTGGTGGTGGTGTAGGTGCTGGTGGTGGTGGTGATGGTGGTGGTGTGGGTGGTGGTGGTGGTGTAGGTGGTGGTGGTGGTGGTGGTGGTGGTGATTGGGGTGGTGGTCTAGGTGGTGGTGTAGGTGGCGGTGGTAGTGGTGTGGGTGGTGATGGTGATGGTGGTAGTGGTCTAGGTGGTGGTGGTGATGGTGATGGGGGTGGTGGTCTAGGTGGTGATGGTGTAGGTGGTGGTGGTCTAGGTGGTGGTGTAGGTGGTAGTGGTGATGGTGGTGGTATAGGAGGTGGTGGTGTAGGTGGTAGTGGTGGTGATGGGCGTGGTGGTCTAGGTGGTGGTGGTGTAGGTGATCATGGTGGTGGTGTAGGTGCTGGTGGTGGTGATGATGGTGGTGGTGATGGTGGTGGTGATGGTGGTGGTGTAGGTGGTGGTGGTGGTGGTGGTGTAGGTGGTGGTGGTGGTGATTGGGGTGGTGGTCTAGGTGGTGGTGTAGGTGGCGGTGGTAGTGGTGTGGGTGGTGGTGGTGATGGTGGTAGTGGTCTAGGTGGTGGTGGTGATGGTGATGGGGGTGGTGGTCTAGGTGGTGATGGTGTAGGTGGTGGTGGTCTAGGTGGTGGTGTAGGTGGTGGTGATGGTGGTAGTGGTGGTGATGGGCGTGGTGGTCTAGGTGGTGGTGGTGTAGGTGATCATGGTGGTGGTGTAGGTGCTGGTGGTGGTGATGATGGTGGTGGTGATGGTGGTGGTGATGGTGGTGGTGTAGGTGGTGGTGGTGGTGTAGGTGGTGGTGGTGGTGATTGGGGTGGTGGTCTAGGTGGTGGTGTAGGTGGCGGTGGTAGTGGTGTGGGTGGTGGTGGTGTGGGTGGTGGTGGTGATGGTGGTAGTGGTCTAGGTGGTGGTGGTGATGGTGATGGGGGTGGTGGTCTAGGTGGTGATGGTGTAGGTGGTGGTGGTCTAGGTGGTGGTGTAGGTGGTGGTGATGGTGGTGGTATAAGAGGTGGTGGTGTAGGTGGTGGTGGTGGTGATGGGCGTGGTGGTCTAGGTGCTGGAAGTGTAGGTGGTGGTGTAGTTGGTGGTGGTGTAGGTGGTGGTGATGGTGGTGGTGTAGGTGGTGGTGGTGATGCTGGTGGTGTAGGTGGTGGTGGTATAGGTGGTGGTGATGGTGGTGGTGGTCTAGGAGGTGGTGGTATAGGTGGTGGTGATGGTGGTGGAGTAGGTGGTGGTGGTGATGCTGGTGGTGTAGGTGGTGGTGATGGTGGTGGTCTAGGAGGTGGTGGTGTAGGTGGTGGTGGTGTAGGTGGTGGTGGTGGTGATGGGCGTGGTGGTCTAGGTGCTGGAGGTGTAGGTGGTGGTGTAGTTGGTGGTGGTGTAGGTGGTGGTGATGGTGGTGGTGTAGGTGGTGGTAGTGATGCTGGTGGTGTTGGTGATGGGGGTGGTCTAGGTGGTGGTGTAGGTGGAGGTGATGGTAGTGGTGTAGGTGGTGATGGGGTGGTGATGATGGGGTGGTCTAGGTGTTGGTGGTGTAGGTGGTGGGGGTGGTGGTGGTGATGGTGGTGGTGTAGGTGGTGATGGTGGTGGTGGTGATGGAGGTGGTGGTCTAGGTGGTGGTGTAGGTGGTGATGGTGGTGGCGGTGATGGGGGTGGTGGTCTAGGTGGTGGTGGTGTAGGTGGTAGGGGTGGTGGTGGTAATGGTGGTGGTGTAGGTGGTGTTGATGGTGGTGGTGTAGGTGGTGATGGTGGTGGTGGTCTAGGTGGTGGTGTAGGTGGTGGTGATGGTGGTGGTGTAGGTGGTGTTGGTGGTGATGGTGCTAGTGTAGGTGGTGGTGGTGATGATGGAGGTGGTGTAGGTGGTGGTGGTGGTGCTCTAGGTGGTGGTGGTGTAGGTGGTGGTGGTCTAGGTGGTGGTGGTGTAGGTGGTGCTGGTGTAGGTGGTGGTGATGGTGGTGGTGTAGGTGGTGGTAGTGATGCTGGTGGTGTAGGTGGTGGTGGTGATGGGGGTGGTGCTCTAGGTGGTGGTGGTGTAGGTGGTGGTGATGGTGGTGGTGTAGGTGAAGGTGGTGTAGGTGGTCGTGGTGGTAGTGGTGGTGTAGGTGGTGATGGTGGTGGTGGTCTAGGTGGTGGTGTAGGTGGTGGTGATGGTGGTGGTGTAGGTGGTGTTGGTGGTGATGGTGCTGGTGTAGGTGGTGGTGGTGTGATGGTGGTGGTGTAGGTGGTGGTGGTGCTCTAGGTGGTGGTGGTCTAGGTGGTGGTGGTGTAGGTGGTGCTGGTGTAGGTGGTGGTGATGGTGGTGGTGTAGGTGGTGGTAGTGATGCTGGTGGTGTAGGTGGTGGTGGTGGTGATGGGGGTGGTGCTCTAGGTGGTGGTGTAGGTGGTGGTGTAGGTGGTGGTGGTAGTGGTGGTGGTGATTGGTGTGGTGGTCTAGGTGGTGGTTTAGGTGGTGGTGATGGTGGTGGTGTAGGTGTTGATTGTGTTGGTGGTCTAGGTGCTGGTGGTGTAGGTGGTGGTGGTCGTGACGGGGGTGGTGGTCTAGGTGGTGGTGTAGGTGGTGGTGATGGTGGTGTTGTAGGTGATGATGGGGGTGGTGGTGGTGACGGGGGTGGTAGTCTAGGTGGTGGTGTATGTGGTGGGGGTGGTGGTGGTGATGGTGGTGGTGTAGGTGGTGATGGTGGTGGTGGTGATGGAGGTTGTGGTCTAGGTGGTGGTGGTGTAGGAGGTGGGGGGTGGTGGTGATTGTGTAGGTGGTGGTGATTGTGTAGGTGGTGGTGATGGTGGTGGTGTAGGTGGTGATGGGGGTGGTGGTCTAGGTGGTGGTGTATTTGGTGGGGGTGGTGGTAGTGGTGATGCTTGTGGTGTAGGTGATGTTGATGGTGGTGGTGTAGGTGGTGATGGGGGTGGTGGTCTAGGTGGTAGTGTAGGTGGTGGTGATGGTGGTGGTAGTGGTGGTGGTGATGGGGGTGGTTTTCTAGGTGGTGGTGTAGGTGGTGGTGATGGTGGTGATGTAGGTGGTGGTGGTGGTGATGGGGGTGGTGGTCTAAGTGGTGGTGGTGGTGTAGGTGGTGGTGGTGGTGTAGGTGGTGGTGATGGTGGTAGTGATGGTGGTGGTGGTGTAGGTGGTGGTGATGGGGGTGGTGGTCTAGGTGGTGGTGGTGTAGGTGGTGGTGTAGGTGGTGGTGATAGTGGTGGTGTAGGTGGTGGTAGTGGTGATGGTGGTGGTGTAGGTGGTGGTGGTGATGTGGGTGGTGGTCTAGGTGGTGGTGTAGGTGGTGGTGGTGTAGGTGGTAATGGTGGTGGTGGAGGTGGTGGTGGTGATGGGGTTGGTGGTCTAGGTGGTGGTGGTGTAGGTGGTGGTGATGGTGGTGGTGTAGGTGGTGGTGGTGATGGTGATGGTGGTGTAGGTGGTGGTGGTGTAGGTGGTGGTGTTGTGGTGGTGTAGGTGGTGGTGATGGTGGTGGTGGTGCTGGTGATGGCGGTGGTGTTGGTGGTAGTGGTGGCGTCTTTCTCCTTGCCAGAATTAAAGGACCACGGCGTCTGGAATTCCTACAAGGTGAGCTTCAGGATTTTCTTGATGAGGATGTACCATGGCGATACAACACTGTGCACTTGTTCAAACGAGATGGTACACCACCTTACTATTATGAACCTGTAAAGGTCAATTTCAATTACTTGTATCCTGGATACTGGATAGGCCTAGGTGACCCAATACCTTGGCCACCAAGATCTTCTGGCATAACCCCATTAGATTATTTCTTTTGGAGACATTCAAGAATATTGCGTTTTAAACAAATCCCTCAAAGGATCGTTAAAGCATACGTATACATGTCACACCCGCAGCTCTCAGAAACGTCCATATGGACACAGGGAAACGGTTGAAAGATTGTATCAATAGACAAGAAATCATTTTGAACACCTGTTGTGTGCATGAAGTCATCATAACAGTATGCTTTGATCATAATAATGATGAGAATAATAGAATAACAAATCATAACAATGACAAAAATATTAATATTAATGCAATAATGAAAATAGTACTAAAACTTATTAAAATAAGACTAATAATTATTATACAAATAATAGTGAGTCAGAGGGTCATAGTAATAACTGCAAAAAATAAAAGTAATAAATGGAATACTAATGATTATGATGATGTTAACAACCACAACAACAACAACAACAACAGTAATAATAATAATAAATAATAATAATAATAAATAATAATAGTAATAATAATAATAACAATAATAACAATAATAACAATAATAGTAATAACTATAATAATAATTGTAATAATAATGATGATGATGATAATAATAATAATAATAATAATAATAATAATAATAATAATAATAATAATAATAATAATAATAATAATAATAATAATAATAATAATAATAATAATAATAATAATAATAATAATAATAATAATAATAATAATAATAATAATAATAATAATAATAATAATAACAATAATAGTAATAACTATAATAATAATTGTAATAATGATAATAATAATAATAATAATAATAATAATAATAATAATAATAATAATAATAATAATAATAATAATAATAATAATAATAATAATAATAATAATAATAATAATAATAATAATAATAATAATAATAATAATAATAATAATAATAATAATAATAATAATAATAATAATAATAATAATAATAATAATAATAATAATAATAATAATAATATCTAGTAATAACTATTATAATAACTGTAATAATGATAATAATAATAGCAATAATAAAAAATAATAATTTACAATCTGTAATGTAAGGCAATAGGAGCATATACAGGAATGAGTTTATTCCGTGGAAAGTGTAAGTGAAGTGGAAAATATTCTAAGACTACTATTCCTCTATTTTATCACGCACTGCACACGCCAGTTGAAGCATGCGTATTTTATCTGTCACTCACTCTCTTACAAGCCGAACAAAGTTGACACACGCCACTGACTGGATTTACCCGTGTTATTTCTGTAACTCTTTTAGCGCACGAAGGGTTGTCTACTTATCCGAGGACCAACTGGAGTGGGCCACCTGGTATAAATCCTGTTCCATTTCTATGTATCGGCAGGAGTTTCGCCTTGCATGGCAGGCGCTTGCTCTCTATAAATCCTCGTCCTCCGGATCGGAAATGGTCTACCGAGTTCCAGGCCTCCCAGGTATCCCAGAGGGGAGGGGGAGCCGGAGTACGAGCCATCACCGAGGAGTTCAAAAATGTATTTGTTAGGGACTCTGCCTTCTGCTGACATCTTTTCCTCTGGCTCGACCACCCTTGTGTCCTCCCCGGAAGGCTGCCCGCCAGGGGCATAGACACAAAACATCTTATACAGGTCGAGGTGCTAACTTCCCCTCCGAACCCTGTCTATCCATCCTGAATTTAGCAGACGGATGTAGGTACCTACCATAACTAATAGGATACAGAATACGAGGACATAATTTAACAGAAGATTCATTAAATGATAACATTCAACACTCTAGCAACGTATCTTCAAAATGAGATGAATCTGGAAGATAGTTTATAAGCTCACTATTAAAGTTATCTGACAAGATCTTTGAAACGCCAACTGCCTGTGCCTGGAGATAGAAGTCCTTCATTATTCTTCAAACTCACAGATGTACACAAGCCTATGTTAAAGCGAAGCATTTTTCATATATATCGAAATGTTTCCCAATTTCACCAATATGTTTTAATTTTCTAACTCCTGCAGGATGAACCAAAGGCTCTGATATGGCGTGTTTCTAACTCGGCAACTGACTGTGGAGTAGTGCATTGTTTACTGTCGCACTCCCGCGGGTTTATCTCTGTGGTTAATTCTTTTTCGTGTGTTGTAACAAGTGAGCATTCCTTGGAAGACAGCAGTTGGAACATTTTGCTTAAGCATTTCACTCAGCGCTTATACTTTCATAATGTTCTCATGTGATTGTGTTAGCCTATGACAGCGTAATCTCTGCAATACTTACGCCAAGAATTGACTGTCGCTTAAAGAAACCTACCTTCATTTTTTTTCCTTTTCTTCGGATTTATTTGGATTTCATTAGCAGTGCCACTTTTACTTCTTGTACTATGTATCTATAGTAAGTAGGGCAGGTTTTGTATTCGACCCCCTATACGTTTTGAAGCCCCTGAATGCAAAAATTACCATTTTTAGAAAAAATGGTTCGTGCGTATGTGTGTGTGTGTGTGTGTGTGTGTGTGTGTGTGTGTGTGTGTGTGTGTGTGTGTGTGTGTGTGTGTGTGTGTGTGTGTGTGTGTGTGTGTGTGTGTGTGTGTGTGTGTGTCCGACTGTGAACAGCATAACTCAAAAACGAAAAATAGGTTAAAAACCAAAGTTAGTAGTTGAGTTTAATATCTTTCAAGGATGCGACACGAAGATTTTGAAGAAAATTCCTACACCCTAAACTACTCTTTACATGGAAAGCTTTTCAAAATGTTTTATTTTCCTAAAAATGTCTTTATTTTGATTAAAATGCCATTCGCTTAAGATACTTTTATGACAAATGAAATGTATATCTACTTTGAATTATCTGGCTATAGCCCATGCAGTTCTGTTTACTCTTGATGACGTTTGCATAACTGGTAAGTCGTAAGAGATAGACCAAATCTTACTATACAAAAATGTAGAGCACTTTAAAACACACAAGTTATGTCCAAATTCATTTTTTTGTGGAGTGAACCATTTCGGAGACACACCTTGTTATTTGTGAGTTTTTCAATACTTGTAATTTTTTCAAATAGAAGGTCGTTATTCATTTTTTATCTCTTGGCCGTGCAAAGAGAACGGAATTTTAAAGCCTTTCATGTAGTGACCATCTTTAAAAGGTTTGATTATTGCTGAAAGCCCGTTGTATTCCCATCTTTCCCTTGCACCTGCAAGAAAATTAGCAATACGGTAATTTCTGCAAATGTTTAACTCGATTAACATGAAGATAGACGAATGAGAG
Organism: Tenodera sinensis; assembly: GCA_030765045.1. Lineage (NCBI taxonomy): Eukaryota > Metazoa > Arthropoda > Insecta > Mantodea > Mantidae > Tenodera > Tenodera sinensis. Next base: position 245,136,365 of record CM060964.1, on the reverse strand, counting down.
TTTGTAAGAACATGTAGTTAGTATACGAGAAGAGAAAGTCCTGTGAGTGCAACAAATCAGATTTTGAGGATGCCATTAATAAACAAATAGGTTGAGATGAAGACTGGGTAATGTGATAATACAAAAACCAAAGTTGGCCGGATCTTGTGTGCTGCTCATGAAACATATACTTTACTCAGTAATTTTAATGTGCACATCATGGCACAGAGAACATTTAAACTTAATACTTTTGAAATTATTCTTTAGACAAATTAATGTTGTATGATTCGTTCACTGATAATAGAATGGCTTATTTATTATCTGATAGCGCATCAAAACTTGAGCACATGATTCACTATGTGGATTTAATAAATAGCTAACCACACGCTTTAAGCAAGAAAATGATGTGGTCAACTAGAGATGTTAGAGGGTTTCCCAGCTGTGAGTACTTAACCTCCAGAAGGGAGAGATGAGTGGTGGGAGCAGCCCGAGGGCTTTGCAACCTGGAGTGGTTCGCCGTGAAGTAGATGAAAGGCCCTTAACATTTATAAAATGCTCAAGGACCACGTCCTTCACCTATACACCCAGGCTGGAGGGCTGCAGAAGCAAGGGACAGTACAATTTCAGGGGGGTACAACTGTAGCAGATTTCCGTAAGCAAACTACATACACCAAATGAAACGACAGGAAGGATAGCTAGGCAAGTAAAAAGTGTGGAAATGTGACCCCATCATGACCGCTCCAAGAAAATGAACACCGGTATGGAACGTGAACGTGAACGTGAACGCTACCGTCTGAGCCATCATAGTGAGACTTGGCTTCTGTCGGTTCACGATCCGTCCAAACGGCTAAGCCTGTTGCATTCAACAGCTTCAACAGGCCCGGTCTCCGTGCCCGGGCTCCTGCTGCTTCGTGGCGCAGGCAATCACGAGTTCGAGTCTCGTCTTCGACATGGCTGTTTGTATCCTCTATGAGTAAAAACAGGAAAACAACAGAAACGTAGAGGAAAATGAAGAAAAGTGTCAAAAAACACGAAAGAAAAAAAAAAAAAAAAAAAAAAAAAAAACAGGGGACTGATGAGCTTTAACGGCTATAACTTCAACATCTAAAGTTTCCAACAACTAAACAATTCAAAAGTCCTAAATATGGATTATTATTATTATTATTATTATTATTATTATTATTATTATTATTATTATTATTATTATTATTATTATTATTATTATTATTATTACTATTATTATTACTATTATTACTATTATTATTATTACTATTATTACTATTATTATTACTATTATTATTATTATTATTATTATTATTATTATTATTATTATTATTATTATTATTATTATTATTATTATTATTATTATTATTATTATTATTATTATTATTATTATTATTATTATTATTATTATTATTATTATTATTATTATTATTATTATTATTATTAATCATCATTATCATTAAATTAGGTTACGTTTTTCATTAAGAATGCATATAAAAAGTATTTTCAAAAATGCAGGCATACTATAAGAAAAGTGATATCAGTGATGACTGCCTCTGTAGTCGAATGGTCAGCGCTTTGACTGCTTAGAACAGTAGTCCCAGGTTTGATTCCCGACTAGGGCGGGGAATTTTTCTTTAATTTAAATTATTATCCTTTGCAAATCAAGAAGTATGAAAGTGCGAGTAAGTGTGAATGTGATTGCAAAAGTGCAGAAAAATCAACGCTAACAAAACAACAGCTAGCGAGCAGTTTCCCAAGTCAAAGTTCCGAATATTGACCACTGAAGTTAAAGGAGACTATCCAAAAGAAAATAAATAAGTAAATAAATAAATAAGTACCTGAAATAAAATCGACGATCGCGTTATAACTTACTTATAAATAATCAGGGCAAAACATCAGACAATTGAACTCCTTATTCATGTTTACGTATAATGGTAGGATTTATTTGTATTGTGATTTTATTTAAATGTTACAGATGTAAGAAATGAAATATAATAATAACCATAATTACACTTAGAGTGCAGAGATTGTGCTGCTGAGTAGATGTGTCTATTTTAGCCTCTTAAGGACCACTTAGCTGCAAAATTTTCGGATAATACATTTAGACAATTTACTTCTAATAATCTAAGCAGATAAGACAGACAGAATATTTTTCTGTTGTATTTCTTGAAATTTTACTAGCAAAACTGTCAGGTTCTCCTTCTCTAAATGGATATATTTCATTGTTATACAAAAATGTTAGTCTTTAGCTGCATATGTACACGTGTACCTGTCTAATCATACATCATATGCCCTCCAGGTATTAAAAAGGCACTTTATCCGGTAAACGAAGCAACTAGAATTTCCATTTATGAAAAATAGCTATCTGTCCAACACAGTAATGAGAATATAGCCATGCTGCGTTACCAGTGCCAGTTTGTAATCCTGTCATTTGTTTTTAGACCAGAATGATGAATGTGGAATTCCGGCTACCGCACAGCTTTCAGCAAATTAAGCAATTAATCATGAAGCGATGAGGCTAAGGAAAGCGATCTGTTTACATAGGTAAGTATTTCGCTGTAGCCCAGGGCAAAACGTTAGTAAGATGTAAACTCATTTGCGTTACATCATTAGCAACTATCCGCAATAAATCAGCGATCTATCGTGTACCGGAGAAATCAGTCGAGCGCATTATAAATTCAAAAGCACCGCGCAACCAGTTTCAGATCGCCGCAGATAGGGAGCGTGCGGTCAGGTGGGAAACTAACAAACAAAAGCGTCAAAAAGTAAAAAGCAAAGACAAAAGATACAAACGAAAAACAGGTTACGTCACAACTCCGCCCCTATCACAATATGGCCTCGACTCCGATTGGCTGCACTTGCCTTCCCCTGATCCTTTTTAGTCACGCCCCCTGCCTGGCCGCGGATGACAGATGAACGTCGCGCTCCGCCCTGAGAAGAAAAAAGTTGAAGATAGAAAAAGTAACAAAAGTGGTGGAAATAATAAAAATAAGAGCTGCGCAGTTCCGCGACTCGGGAGACTGTGACGGAACTGGTGAAGAATGATTGACAGCTATCACGCTGAGCGGTTCCTGGCGTCTGTATCAAAGGGGCCGAGAGTGCTACAAGGTAATTCCTTATTCTTCCACCACTCGTCGACACTTTGGCCTGCCAAGACTGCTTGTCTAGCTGTCATCCTAAAATGCTGTTCATCTTCAATATAATAACAAAACACTACACTAGCGTGTTGACACTGCACGTTCCAAGAACCATTTGCAAAAACGCTTGCTGGATACGTTTGAGATCGTTTAGAATGTAAAAACAAGAAATAGAAGTCCTCGCATTCTTTACATTATATTTTTGTTTTTAAAATTAAGAAAACGTTAAAATGCACGCTACGTAGTGCAGGGCAATAGCGACAATCATTCCAGGTGTAGCGGGAATGACTCACCCAGTTATGGATTGGATCAGACAACACGTGACAAATGCCGGACAAATACTAACGGTAACGCTAAACTGCACAGAGTATTAGTGCAGCTAGAATTAATCAATTGTTAATAAGTGTAATCTCATACGCTGGATTATATGTCGGTAAGTCATAGCTCTCTACAGCAGATCAAGTCTTTCACTGTAAATCTAGCCTCCTCCAGTCTTCCTTCTTTTTCACTTTAGTCTTCGTCTACATATATAAAAGGCTCGGACTTAGTATTGCCTATGATCTCATGCTGCCTTTCAGTATATTATTAGCAAGGAGTTTCTTTTCATCCAATACTATACCAAATAAAATCTTTTCCATTCACTCATTCTTCTTCCTTCGCCACTCTTTGGAAACTTCTTTATTATATATTTTGTGTGTCCATTTTATACACGTCATTATTCATATTTCTACTGTTTCCATGTAGCTTTCCTTACTTCGTCGCAAGTCTAGGTTTCCGCGCTATAGTGTTAACGCTCTACTTAAAGCACTTCATTCTCCCTTAGTTATCTCTTCAAGAGCTGGGAGAAAAGTTTTTCATTAAATGCATAGGCTGGTCCCGTAAAGCCCGTTTCTTATAACCTAGACACACTGACACGATTCTTTCCTTTCCCTTTCCCCTGATTGACTGTGTACAACTTTGAATGACGATGTAAGTAGGCACAAGATATTTGCAATAACTGTAAGGTCACGCGATAAAAGACATTAAGTACGAGTATATTGTATTTATACGATTATGAAAATGTAAATTTGACAATTCTTTTCGAATACCATAAGATTTAATGAACGTGTTAAATAAGGAACTATACTCCATCCAGTCTTAGATCCAGACCTTGTATACCTCCGCGATAACCTGGTGTTCATATAAGCTGCGACTAACAAAAACAAACTCCACGTGGTCTCACGTCTCAGTTTATGATGCAACGGAACGGTATTTACTCAGGTGTTTTAGGAATAACTCTGCTATCGCGTTACATTCAAGTAGTTTTTACCAGGTTCATCATACACCTGAAAACCAGCAGACAATCGCCAATATTTTACGTACTATATTTTGTGGTGTGCTTTGGTTTCGGCGTATCGCGACGCCTTGTGTTTACATCAAGTGCGGATCCAAGGGTGGAGCGAGCAATGTTATAGGGAGTACTTAGGGTTTAGCTCACCCGGCAAAGCGCCTGCCTACTGTGCAGGTTCTGGGTGGGATTCCCGGCTGGACTTGAGAAGGTTCCTCGGTATGATCATAGTCTGTATGTCTGTATGTGTTTGCAATCGGTTATTTAATAGCCAATTTGCCCATTATAAATATACAAGATTATCCCTGGGCACGTGTAACAGTTCACAGATATACATCAATTAATATACGATCAACACCACCATGTGGTATCTATAGGGCCCCAAAGTTAAAAAGATTTTTGAAAAATATTCCATTGGCATTGTTTTCTCCTGTGGGACTTCTTGACATCTGTTCTAAAACTATTGCTGCAAAAGTTATATTCTATCCAGCTCATGCTAATTAAAACGCATGTACCTATGCTTATGTGAAAAAAGTGGTCCATTCTCCCATATCCCAGTATAGAATGTGTACTGGGCCACTTTTTTGTGCATGCCGGTATACGTTTGCAGAACTTGTTTCATTACACACTTCGTGGTGGGTAGGTACAGCAGGACACAGGAGTCTTATGAGATTGACAGATGTTTACTAAGTGGGTGGGTCACTATATGCTGACTCCAGAATCTATACTCTTAGTATCACATTCCAAGAAAAAGAAGCATCGACCAAGCACTTAAAAGAAACAAGAAACATGCTGTAAAATTAAAACAAATGGCAAGGAATACCTATCTCCAAAATAGTTAAAGTCACAAATAATTTAGCTACTTATAAGTTGGACGCAACGTGTGTAATTTACATTCGGGAGGTCGCGAGTTCGATCTCCATAGACCGCACACCTCAGTTCCGTTTTATGTGGTTTTCATTTGTCACATAGGCGAATTTTGGGGTACTTACTCTTATACCAGGAATTCCTTTCTATCACTTTCCCTTCATTCCATTTCCTTCTCATCTTTCAGGTGTGCTTCTAAGTTCATAGTATATGGCAGTGCCGGACAGATGGCGTGGATGTATGCGCAATGAAAGGAACACTCCCCGTGGACATTAGAGGGCTCCCAGGATGACGGATCGCTTGTTCGCCCTGTCTCAGCAATGAAACGGGCCATCATGCTTGGAAATGTTAGGGACTTCTGTGCGTCTTTGTGGCCTGTCTACCGGCAGCCTGCGACTTTCTGTGGTTCCTTCATTTCATCCCTTCCTCCCAGGGGGCGTTAGCCAACAGAGCAGTGCGAGAGGTGTCCGCCTCCGTTGTCTACCTTTATCGTAAGTTTTGTCTTATCAAGGTCTGTATTTTTCGTGCAGCAGTTTTTTATCTATCTCTTGTTGTTTACCGCACACACAAATTTGTATACCTAGCTACACTTCATTCCACATGAAGAGGAATTTGAAGAGAAGCCCATTTATTCACAGAAACTGCAGTAGGTATACTCGTAGATTAGACATATTCTATTAGACATAAGAATAACTTAAACATCTCATTTCATTCAAAATCGGCAGGAATATTTTTGAGAAATTATAATTTACACAATACAAATGTCTAGATATATAAGAAAGGGTAGTTTGAGAAGGAACTATTTTTTGAACATCTTGCTGTATTCCTGGGAGACGGTGAACATCAATATTACCTATATTTGACAATACCTATCTGACTTGTCGTTTTAGAGTTATGATTTTCATAGACACACACTTCACCTCCATTCTCATCTCATTTCACCCTTGGTCCACTTGCTCCTTTCAGGGTTGACCTGCGTCGACAGCTATCTGGCTCTGCGTGGCCCGTAACTTGCTCACTGCAAACCTTCGTCCCTGAGGGTGTCTTCTCCGGCTTCAAGCCCCGCGGAGGGCGTGCCCGGCCGCAGCGGTTGCACCAGGCACCACTGGGGAAATTCCATCTATAAATAGCAGGGACTCTGCCCTCTGCTATGTCGAGGCTCCTGTATCAGCCGCGCTCTGTCTCTTCTCACCTCAATCTCCCTTCTAGGGTGCCTCCTTGGGTGCCTTCCTTCAGGGACCACAGGTATAAAATGTCCCATTTCACCGCAGTGCTGAAGTGCCCGACGGTACACATTATCGGCCTTACGTCACCTTCACAGACATACAATGGTTCTGCTGGTTTCAAAACACGAATATTTAAAATCTTTATATTGTATTTTTAGATGTAGTGGTTCATTTACCTGCTTTAGATGGTAGATTAAATACAATTAAACAACATTCCACTATTTTTACTTTCTCTACTGGTAAGTAGGGGAAGTATTGTGTTCCACCCAAAAATTCGATGTCGAGATTTCACCGGAAATATATCTTTTGAGACCCCTGAATCCAAAAAAAAAGCATTTGTGTGTCTGTGTCAGTCAGTCAGTCAGCCAGCCAGCCAGCCAGCCAGCCAGCCAGTCAGTCAGTCAGTCAGTCAGTCAGTCAGTCAGTCAGTCAGTCAGTCAGTCAGTCAGTCAGTCAGTCAGTCAGTCAGTCAGTCAGTCAGTCAGTCAGTCAGTCAGTCAGTCAGTCAGTCAGTCAGTCAGTCAGTCAGTCAGTCAGTCAGTCAGTCAGTCAGTCAGTCAGTCAGTCAGTCAGTCAGTCAGTCAGTCAGTCTGTCTGTCTGTCTGTCTGTGTGTCTCTCAGTCTGTGGACAGCATAACTCAAAAACGAAAAGTCGGTTAAAAACCAAATTTGGTATTTAAGTTTAATTTCTTTCAAGGATGCGACACGAAGATTTTGAAGAATATAGCCCCACCTTAAGCTACCCTTTACATGGAACATTTTTCGAAAATTTTGATTTTCTTGAAAATGGCTCTAAAGATTTTGATTAAAATGTCATATGTTTCAGATATTTTTATGACAAATGAAATGTATATCTTGAATTTTCTGGCTATAGCCCCTGAGGTCGTATTTACTCTGGACGACTTTTGCATAACTGGTAAACCGTTAGTGATAGACCAAATCATAGTATACAAAAATGTAGATCTTGCTAAAATACACATTTTATAACTCAATAAATTTTCTTGTAGGGTGAACTATTTAGGAGATATTCCTTGTTATGTGTGTGAGTTTCGGAAAACGTAAAAACTTTCGTGAAATGGAACATCGTTGTTCATTTTTTATATGCTAAGTGTGCAAAGAAAACGGAATCTCAAAGCTCTAAAAGATTTGACTATCGCTCAAAGCCTATTGTATTCTAACATTCCCCTTGCACCTACAAAGAAATAAGCAGTAAGATAATTTGTACAAATATTTATCTCAACTAACATGAAGAAGATGTAGGAATAAGAGTTTGTAAGAATGGTTAGTTCAAGAGTAGAGAAAGTCATGTGAGTGCAACACATCAGATTTTTTAAGTTCGGTTTCACGCTTCACACTTGAGCCCCAGTATGCTCTGTGAATAACAGTGTTTCACTTAACTGTTTCAAATTGCTGCTCTTGAATCTTTATCAAGGCAGGGTGGAAGTGGGAGTCGCTAGCGCTAAGTTCGGGCTGTTAGGAGGATGATCCAAGCGTTTCCAATTCGTGCTGGTCAGAGGCTGACTGTTGCTCTGCAGTTTGTTCACCAGCTCATAGTCCCTGGGAGGAATGCAGTGAGCCATTACGTCAGAAACAATTCTCATATCTGAAGCAGCACTCGTGCTTCTAATCGCTCTTACGATAATGTTGCCAACCTTGGAATGTGTATTCACGCTAGATCAAAGCAACAAAGTCACTCAAAGTAGCAGGACTTGAATGATATTTTTAGTTCATGAAGTACATTTAGCTTATAAAACATAAACGATATTTTCAACTACTCCGTCTTTCTCCCTCTGATCATTTTATGCCTTTTCTATATGTTTTCAAAACCCTGCCAGCCCGTTTCGGTTACAAGTGATATACGCTCGAGCGTTATATCGTGTAATTCCTGTAAGGAAAAGTCACCTGTTACATTTCTCTAACTATTGGTTTTACTTTGGCCCAAGCTAGTTCTATGGGGTTTAGATCATACGTGTATGCGGACAAGCAAACGACAATGTGGACCAGTGAAACCAAAAATGTGTTCGCTTTAGAAACTTCGTTAGGCTTGTTTGTCTCCATCATCCTGTAAAAATCGTTTTACATATAGAACTGTCACTCTGAGCTTTGTTCTGCAACCACAATCTCATAGCAGATTTCACAACACTCCTAGGCGGCGATTTATCTACTTCTACACTTTGTTGCTTTGTTCTGCAACCACAATATCATAGCAGATTTCACAACACTCCTAGGCGGGGATTTATCTACTTCTACACTTTGTTGCTTTGTTCTGCAACCACAATCTCATAGCAGATTTCACAACACTCCTAGGCGGGGATTTATCTACTTCTACACTCCTCTTTTCTTTACTTCCGAGTTAACGCTAGTGACCCATCCAATGTTTAATTGAAATTAAGAGATATTAGCATATTAGTGAACAAATATAGCGGGAGTAACATTGGAGGTAAATTGGCAACCTAACCAGCAGCAACGTAATCTACGAAGTTTACAAAACTCGGGTTACACTATCGTGGAATGTCTCTCCTCTTCCCTTCAGTCCCCTAAGACCATGAGCTGGTGAACAGACAGTAGTATGGCATCTCGGTGTGGCGTCTACAAGAATTACACATACATGCCATAAGCCCATGTATCTTCATTCCTGCCTCGTTTAATTCACGATCATCTAATCAACCAGAAGCTGTGCTTGTGACCATTGCATTTTTATAATAATGATACTTAGCATACATACATAATAAAAGAGGAATTATGTATGTTAACTAGAAAAGTATCCTCAACATTAGAATGAATGCTTATAGCAATCTGATAATTTAATTGAAGTTAGCTAATATTTGTTATTATGATAGTCACCCCGAAAACAAGGGTTAAATAGCTATCTTATGGCAGCAAAAGTTTAATGTTCTTTAACCGGGATGATTAAATAGGACGGTAATTGGGCGAATGGGTTGAAATGATTCTCAAATGAGACTAGAGCTTAGAATTACACCACGTTCATCCCCGTAGAATAAAGAGCGACCCTGGAAAAAACCTTATCCTAACCTTATCTTAACCTTAACGTAACGTGAAGCAGATTTCAATTGAATGAAATGTTACAATGGGGGAATTTTATTGTTAACATCGTCATAACTGCACTGACTTGTCTAATGCATGTTTCTTATAAAATTACTTTATTAGCCACATTGAACTGGGTAGATATCTGAAACTGTACAACATTATGAACATTTAAATCAGGCCTGGGCAACGGTACCCTCTGAGCGCAGCCCGCTCAAGGCCTTGCCCTGTTCATTGTATATTTAGCAGGTTAAACAAATGTGGGTCGCTCAAACTTTTCCGCGAGTTCCCCGGGCCTGATTTAATGTAGCAGCGATACATAAGTGTAAATCAAACACACGTACGTACAAGGTATTTTAAGTCGAGTGAGTAAGGTCTGTTTCATGGTCCATAACTCTTAACTGTCATGTGCCTAGTTATCACTCATTGGCTGCTGTTGTGGGATAAGTTGTTCTAGATGCATCCTTATTTAAATTATCTTTTAGCTTAATATACTCCAAGATAATTGTCAGACTTACATTAGAATTGTATGAATTAATATACTGCGTAACAAAGTTAATGTCTACATCTGCAATGTAAGTAAATTCTTATGAACAAATAGACGGGAGGATCCTTCGGTTTAAACTTTTCTCTCAGGATAACGATAGCACGTGCATCTATCATGATAAGAGTGTTTATATTAGTTTTATCGCCTATCTTTACATTGCACACGGCTTATTTGACACACTTCGAAAGCGTACATTAGCCAGCCATGGGAAAGGGTAGGAACACGTAACGCGGAAGAAAACATGTGAGTGGGGCAAGGCAATAAGCAGGGAGCGGGGTTTTAGTAAGTAAACATAGCAATAAGATTAACAGCACGGAGTATAGAGCCGGCCGGCAGGTAGCGTGAGGGCTGTACTGTCTTCCACTCTGCAAGGTCGCCGGCCGGCGCTTCCACTTCCCGTTGTAAGTGCACGGTTAACTTGATGGATTTCGCACTAAAACCCCGCTCCCTGGTAATAAGAAACGTGTTTCAGTCTGCCAGCCAGTAGTAAAGCGAGTGGATGTGTTTATGCAGTTGTTTTCCCGTCCTCTGCAGTGAGGCGCTAAGCAGTCCGAGTGTCAAATATGTGCATCTGCAGTCAAACCTTCACTGTCACAACCATGAGTACTTGTACCTATACTTAGATATTACTTAGTTCCTAATTCCCAGTACAGAGACACAAAAATGGAGCTCTACCAGCGGGCAAATACGCTGAAACTTCAATTTCCCGACGATGCACCCAGGTCGCCTGGCTATGAAATTTAGAAATGGATAATTGATACCATGCACCTTACGGCAGATCAGGTGGATACACTTCAGCTACACAGCAGAGCTTTTGCCATTTACCTCCAATTGATTGGACACTTCGATCGAATTTACGACATCCGTATGGAACAGTGGAATCCGCACCAGTTACTGCCTCTAAAAGATGGTGTAAGAGCCGTCAAAATTGATATCAAACAACACATACCCGTTTCCTTGAGAATCGGCGTTCATATATCGTCCTAGTTATCCTGGGCAACTTGGAGTGTGTTTTACCTGTGGGGAGACCGGGCATTTGAAACAAGATTGTAAGCAAGTCGCTACTGCCTTACCATAGGCCTCGCTTGCTCAGTGAGCTTGTAGCAGACAGTTCCGGCTTGCCTGGTCCCCATCTCACCTACTGCACATCCGCTGACCGAAGAAATGCCTGACAGAGAACCTCAACCATTAGAGCACCAGAATGACAATCGTCTGAAGGTTCCCGCTCCACCTGTCAATGACAACACAGCTATGGAACATAGTACCAACAGCGCAAAGAATACTGCGGCTCCTCTTCTGACTCAGGAAGGTGGCGAACGGGAGGAGCCGAATGTCAAAAAGTTAAGATCAACGAATGTTCCTTCCAATTTGGAAGCGACGCAGGTGGAACACCCTCTTAATATCGTGGCTGAGGATGTACTCAGGAGATCCCCGACTCATTCGGCACAATCTTTCGGGCGATCCGCAAGAGGATGCGATTGCAGTGAAATTATCACAGACGCTACCTACGGATGCAACGGTGCGGAATGTGCATACATCTGGTGATCAGCCCATTTTGACTATGTAGTGCATGAAGCGAAGAGGGCATGGAAGCTAACACAAATACCGCACAGGTGTCAGCGTCGGATGACCGAGACCAGATGGCCTCAAATCTATGGCCCTCCATAATAAACCACCGGGACACCCTTACAAGAAGCAACAGCATAAATCACCAGACGGGTTTCAGTAGACTACGCTAGATCTTCCGCAATGCCACGGGTGTGATTAAATTCCAATGGCTTCGTTTCATAGTACTTTGTGTTCTATATGCTCTTATGTCCTCAGTGCAAAACTATTCTACTTTAAACATCAATTGTCTGCGAAACCTGCCAAAACGACATCTACACACGCAGTTTCTATACGTTAATGTCGTAGATGTATTGCTTCCACAAGCAAGTAATGTCGAGATTTTCAAATTACTGGGACCCAATTATACGTTGGCCATCAACCTTGGTGGTGCTGATAAAGGGATGGCGACAATATACAGAAGTGGACTTCCCATCAAGTTTATCGAAAAAGCACCCATGTGAGAACCAATAACAGAACGGAACGTGAACATATGATCGCAGAGGAGCTGCCTTTTTATTCCCAGCATAGTTACACCACCTTGATATCAGGTGGAGATTTCAACACGGTCTTGCACACGAAAGACCAACGAGGCAATTACACACAGTCACCCAACTTACAGCTCTTGTGCACTGAATTGCAGCTACTGAGTGCTTGGGAACCGAAGCATCAGTACAGTTTACGTTTCATAGGGGCGTATCTGCGTCATGCATTGACAGATTTTACGCAGATCACAAAAGTCGTAGCAAGGTCTAAACGCTATAGTGTGTCCTACTGCATTTACCAAGCTCTATTAATTAAGATGGCAGTTGCGCAGAAAATTCCTACACCTCGAAGACGTTATTGGAAGTTGAACACGTCCTTGCTTTCAGATGCGGCTGTAAGAGCTGACTTTGCTTCCCGCTGGGAGATAGCTAACTAACGAGCGACTTCCAGCAACCTGACTGAATTACAGAAATGACTCCGAATTTACGAACCAACCATTCGCTCCTTATTTAAAAGTGCTGGTTATTGTAAATCCCAGGAGCACAGGCATATGCACCAGTGTCATCAGCAGCTGTTACAGGAACTCTTAGCGAAACAGCGTCGAGGTTTTCTAGTGGCAGAGAAGATACAACATGTGAAGCAATTTCTTCTCCGTTTTACAGTCCGGCTGATGGATGCTATTAAGATACTCTCCTGTACACGATCCATCGCTGACGATGAAAAAGGGTATATGTATCACATTGCGATGGAAAAGCACGCGCTATCCATTCTTTAGTATCCTCTGACGGTGTACAACTTACCTCTTGTAAAAGACATTCTACAACAGGCGGAGGTTTATTTTGACACACTGTTCGACCCTCGGTCTACAGTGGTTGATGCACAGGACTCACTTTTGGCACATGTTACCGCTGTAGTACCGGAGGAGGCACACATCGCTTTCACCGGTCCCTTAACGTCTGAGGAAATAGTGTTTGCAGTAAATGCTGCCAGGTTCAAATTGGCACCTGGTCCGTGTGGTGTTGGCCATGAGTTTTACAAATTCTGCTGGGAATTCACTAAGCTATCCCTTATATGCCTTATGAAGAACTACTACACACACCGGGTGATCCAATGGGCCTCAATGAAAGAATAATCGTCTTAATTCCCAAAAAGTCTACACCAAACTCGCTGGATGAGTATCGGCCTATCAAATTGTTAAATATGGACTACAAGATCTTCGCCAAACTCTTGGGGAACTGACTTCGTCCAGTACTGAATGAGCTTATCGGCAAAGAGCAAAAATGTGGTGTGCCTGGCCGATTGATCACTGAAAACCTCCACCTCATTCGTGATACGATTTTGCACTTTGACGCATGAGACTGCCAGTATTCTATCTTTGAACTTTCATCGGGCATATGATAACATTCATCTTGCCTATTTATTTAGAATGCTGCACAAAATGGGCCTACCGGTGCAACTTTTACAAGTTCTCTCATTTTTGTACGCTGACGTCCATTCCTGGGTACAGATTAACGGGGTTTTTACCGGCCCAGTGCCGTTGAGAAGTGGCATTCGACAAGGTTGTCCGCTTTCCACGTTAATGTCTGCAGTTTGTATGGAACCGTTGATTCACATGCTTCATAACAACTTCAACTGGTATTCTCATCCTGCTGCTTTGTTAATCACCTTAGCGTATGCGGATGACATGGCGGTGTTACTTCGTGAACCCCAACATTTGAAATTTGTGAAACAGGTGTTCCAATGTTATACCATGGCTTCTTCGGCCCATATTAATTATAACAAATGCAAATTACTGTCGCTTGGAAATTAGCCCTTAGACACTACGATGGAAACTGTGCCCATCATCCACACTGTGAAAGTTCTCTGCATGCACTTCCATTCCAATGTGGTCCAGATGCTGGAATTGAACTTCTCAATACAGTTCGATATCTGCTGTCTCAGAGGGATCTCAATCTTACACAGAAGGTTTGGATTGTGAATCGCTTCATTCTGTCAAAACTCTGGTATATTGCACAAGTACGACCATTACCCGAGGATGTTGCACAACGGATTGAATTGGGTATCACGTATTATCCCTAGACGGGACACGTTTATAGAGTTACAAGGGCTCAGTTATGAAAAACTACTGCAAAAGGAGGACTCGGCCTCATTGCTTTCAGCTACAAATGCAAATATCAAAACGTCTCTGCAATCTACGACCTTAACAATGTCCCAAACACTGTTGTAGTGATTTCTGTCAAATTACAACATCCCATTTTTAGGAGAATAAAAATCTGTAGATCGTTTACATGACCTGGACTCGTTTACATGTCCAAATATCCTAACAGACAGTGGACTAGCATATGGGCCGTTTTTCATCCACCCCAGATTCCATAAGATTGGAAAACCGCGGTGTACAAAGTGGCGTTCACTTGCCATGGTGTTCTGAGTGGGCAATATGGACACGCTGCGGCATCGTTTATTGACCTGTCGGCGTGACATATGGACGTGGATGTCTACGACTGTTCGCCGTCTACCACGCGAAAATCCAAATGATCTTGGCAGAATGGTGATCTTCCTGGACATCCATGCTACTGGGAAAAGATCTCTCTTGGGTTGGCTGATAATGGGATATTTTTATTACCTGCTGACTACAACACCCCATCCATCCACAGCTGGCTTGCAGAGTTTCTTCAGGATAGCAAGACCCGAACATTCATATCTTGGACTAGATGTTGATCTTCTACTGGCATAGCTCTACTCATCACATTGCCCTCCCCCCCAACACACACACACACACACACACACACACACACACACACACACACACACACACACACACACACACACACACACTACTACATTATATACCACCAGATAACTGCAACATACAACAGCTTATACAGCTTATCAACCAAGTAGTTTTGTAATCTTTTATGCAATAAGAGGTGCATTATTGTGTTTACGGCATGCAATGTATTAGTTGAAAAATAATAAATTGTATTGCAACGTGTCTAGACTCACAGAAAAAAGGTACGTTACACTCTCATAAATCTCTTTTCCCCTGTTCTACGAACTGTTCTTAAAGAGGTTATTTTTCTAACGACTTCATGTCAATCGAGATAAGGCTTTGCAGAAATCCCTTCATTACATTTTTCGTTATACGTACCAGAGGGATGGTGGAGGCTGCAGCAATAGGCACATCTTTAAAAAGCGGATGGCTATATGCTGGCCTTGAAATTCCACACTCTTTCCATGATTGCGTAAACCAAACGAATGATGGCTAGCGCTTCAAAAATACATTAATTATTTGAACATTCAAACCTATAACACGAATATTTCTAAATGGTTAATGCAATAAAATAATTATTAGTAAAAACTGGACAACTATATTTTTGTGTAGTTACTTTTGATTTATCTCTTAACCGTTTAGGAGTTATACGAAGTGTAGAAAATTCATTCAGAATGAAGAGGACTTCACAGGGTATTCGTAAAAATTTCAACATATGCACTTTATTTGTCATACAAATGTCTAAAACACATAGTATAGGCGTGGTCAAATTATTAGAGTAAATATTCTCATTCGCCTAATTCTTGGAAATATGTGCCTGGAACATATCAATTCATATCTTTAAGGCATTATTAAATACGAGGAAGTTTTATTAAGTCTTAGTGCTTTGCACACATTGCTTTTGGACGATTAATCATTTTTAATTTTCTAGTAGGTATATTTTTGTGTAAGTAGCTGGAAAAACTACTAACTGTACTGTACCTTTGCTGACCGTTTAAAGTCAGCACTGTTTGCAGAAATGTCAGTTTTAAGAATTTAGTGATATAATAGGGTAGTTACATTAATGTAATAATTGTTCCCCGCCATAAAATTCCTGATAAACCATGCAACATTTTGAAAAATTATATCTTATCGTTCAATAAAAAACTATTTTATTGTCGTTGATGCACCAATGTTATCTATTGTCATAGATTATATGTTTAAACACCTAAATGTGGCAACAATGATTACATTTAATCTTAAAATATACTGACTAGTGAAAAGGTGTATTAATTTACTAGGTTTACTGAAATAATTTGACCACGTCTTTAGCTATTTATTCAAAATTATTAAAACTACTTTTCAGAAACACCAAAACAAATAAAGATTTTTCCATATAAAGGTATTTTTATAGATGATTTTGTTGAAAATATTTGAAGTTTTCGTGTCGCAGACTTGCAATATATTGAATTTATACATCAAATTTGATATTTATCTGGCTCTCTGCTTACACGCATGCTTTCAAAAATGTCCTTTCTTAACCATGAGACCTCAGAGAGTATATATTTCCTGTGAAATCTCGATATCGAATTTTTGGGTTGCAATACTTCCCCTATAAATAGGTGTTAGAGAAAATAAAAGTAGGGCAACTTGCTTTGCGAATACCTTAGTTGGAAATCAGTTGCACACACCGGTATATAGACTACTTAATACCACAACCAAAGCGGCAACACTGCTCGGTTGGAATGTGCTCTTGTCAGGATCCATTTTATCCCGGAGATGAACTGAACAAGACAACCTAAAACACAAGTACATCTCTAGGTTCTTACTTAGTTAATTTTGTTTACTTGTCTGCCATCTCGAATCGTAACATGAGTGACGTTTATAAATTGCGCGGCTTCGCGGTAGAGTTGATCCCTTCCAAACACGTGTCACAGTAATGGAAACTGTGCTTTTGAGAGACTTGCACACGGCTGGCCAACAGCAGCTCCCAGGGTAGTCAACATGTACCGCGATAGCAACCTGTCGTCTTCATCTCCGGCCATTCTTGATTTGTGTACCGACTCGCAACCTATAACGCTGACAAAAACTGCAGTCATTTGATTGTATAGCGAATAGTCCAGATGGTCATCTTCAGTCCTAAAAATACGGGCGAGATTACTCTTTCTATAAAATACTAAAACTGTGAGCAAAAGTGTTCTGACAAAACGACAAAAGTGTAGTCCAATTACATTTGTTTTTCTTCTAAACTTTTGCACAAAAACAATTCTCTTCTATGGACGTTAGCACAGTCTACTGTGTTTAGTGATATAAAAACTCACAACTGTTTTATTTTTGTAACCTTGAATCACTCCTTTCATTGTCTCTCTTCATTTTCTCTGTCTCTGAAATACCCACTCGACGATACAATCACTCAACACTCGTTAAAACACGTTCACCTCAACCACTGCTATCCCGCACTCTCTGACACACCGACCGACTCAAAATTGCCTGCTTTCACGTACTCCGCAAACTTTAATACCGGCGATGACATAGCCAGATCTTTCTCGAACGTCTACAAGCAAGCTGGCTGCCGGAAACTTTTCGAATGCTCTGGAAAACCTTTGTGTTGCTGCTTGATTGTTTTAGTCACGTATTTGATCGCATGAGTGGCGTGGGGAAGCTTGACATTGAGAGTCTTTGTTACGCGCCGCGCCAGTGGGGTGGGGCAGCCCGGCCCGACCGTACTTTGTTGGGTTGCCGCTGCCGTGGGTCGGCGTCACAGTATTATATTTATTTTCGATTATGGATAAATAACTAAGGTTAAGTGTGTAAACGTTTGCTTACAGTAAAAAACATCACTATTACAAATCTGTGTATATGTTTTAGAGAGAGAGGCCAGAAGGAGAGAGAGAGAGAAAGAGAGAGAGAGAGCAAGCGAGAGATTATTATCTTTTCACTCAATAAATGTTGAACCGATTGCTATAAAATAACGTATGTTAAAATCCACTTAGATAATAAAGTTATGTGGCATTTTAAACACTTTCCCCACTGGGGGAGGTTATTACGGCGTACCATGTGGAACATTCGAAATATATTACAGCACCTCAGGAATTAGAACGAGCCCCAAGTATCAGAATAAGATAACACTCGAGGAAGTTTTGAAATCGTGGCACACGGGAATCCACTTAATAGAGCACTGACGTGTTCCAGTGTAGCATATTTAAGTTGAACTAATTAAGGTCACCCGGACACCCACTACGGCACCTGATGGAGAATGTCTCCACGCCGGTCGTGGTTGCAACGAATGTTTCTTTAAATTGTGCATAAAAAGCAACTTCATCGGTAGCCAAGTGTGAAGTAAGCTTTGGTATTTATGGACGACACATAGTAAGGATAGAATAAAGGGCTCAAGGTATGGGCAGTAACCTTACTTGAGTTTTCATTGTTACAAGAACCAGTCCCCTCTTACCCTAGGCTGCTGCTCTACCTCCAAACTACATCCCTTGTCGTTATAATATTAGAGAGCATTAAAATTGTTAGAGAACAAAGGCTTATACGCGTCATATTTTTTTTCAAAACTCTTTATCTATGAAATGTGTAAAATCAAATTTTACGGAATAGGTCTTGGACACTTAATGAGTTTTCAACTAAAATACATCTCTTCCTCTATCTACCAATATTTCTTTCGCTTTTCGGCTTATAATCCAATAGGTATAGGTAATCTTCAATAGTATGGAGTCTTCCATTATTTTTTGGACATTTCTCTCCAGAAATTTATAAATTGATACAGTTTATGGTTAGCTTCCTTTCTTTTAGCTTCCTTTCTTTTAGCTACAAGTGTACAGCTGACTACACTTCTCAAAAATCTCATTTCGACTGCCTCTATGATATTTTCTTCTTTTCTAGTAAAAATCTAAATTCAGAGCATACAACACGGAGAGTGCCATAACCTTATAAAACTTTAATTTAGTTTCTCTTCTAGTGTTTTAAACGCTCTCTAAGTTCTGCCACGTATAAATCTGAATTTTATAAATTTGTTAAAATGATTCAGTATTTTAAAACAGAAGATATCCATTACAGTCCAAGTGATTAAAACTATTAACCTGTTACATGAGATTCTCTCTAAAATTGTTTTAGCCCTTAAGTTACCAAATCCTCAAGTGTTAGAGGGTTCAGTTTTCTTTGTTGACATGTTGACATCATTCTTTATAATACCACACTATTGAAATAGATATAAAAACATGTTCATTTGTGGAATGTTTAGGAATGCATTAAATACATACACCTAAATCAATTAATGCTTCGTGCATCAACAAGCAGTCATTTTTCCAGCCCTCATTAATCCGGATTTCCGATTTATCCATGCAGAGAGAACGGAATTTCCACAAACGGTTAACATGAAGTAGAAGGGTAAGCATTTGTAAGAATAATTTGTTCAAGAGTGAGTGGAGAAGGTTATGTGAGAGCAACACACAAAATTTGTATTGCTATGAGCGAGTCATCCCTTATGGCCCTGAGGTATGGCCATGTATAAATTTTCTACAAGAAGTTCCCAATCGAACAAATCCTTCCACTGTTGGTAAGACATTGTCTCAATTTTCAGAATATGACAGAGCTAATACGCGGTTCAAAGCTTGTCCTTAGTCCCTCCATATACAGTGGGAATAATTTGGATGTGCATATATAATTACTTAAATAATGCAATTCACTGTAAAGTCTCCATTTTTAATTATATATTTCAAGTGATTCCCTCTGTATCTTATAGTTTGTTGTAATCTTGCTCGAAAGTTGTTCACGACACTTTGTGGTTTCATTGATTTAACTTCAGCCCTTATCCTGTCCTTCAGATCCTATATACGAGTAGATTGTGATCCGGTTTGAAACTTCTTGTTTTTAGGTATCCCCAAAAATGAAGTCCAGTGCTGTTGTCTGGAGACCGAAGCGGCCAATTTAATATCCCGAAATTGAGAAGTTAAGCATCTTGGGAAGAAATTTCTCACAAGTGCAGTATTTCTCTGGGAGTATGGATAGTCTTATTTGAACCCCGTCTTATTGAAACTCTATTTAGTGTTTATCTTAAGCCTATAACATCTTTCGTTTTCAATGTAACAACTTTCTAATTTTCATCTTAAAAATATACGGAGCAACTATGCGTCCTACAGAACAGCACACCATACGTTAGCTTTTCACTATGTAATGGGGTGGATGCAGTGCCATAGGATTTGTATAACTACAATATCGAAAATGCGTTGGTTCCGTAGCTCAATCGGTAGAGCACCTGCCTGCTATGTGAAAGGTCCCGGCTTCATTCCCGGCTGGAGGAAAGAGGTGGGAATTTTCCTCTTCCCAGATTATTCTCTATATCCGCACAGTCTGGAAGTATGAATGGTAGTGTGAAGTGTGTGAGCTAAAACCCAAAGAAATCCAATGACAACTGTATACGAGTTAATACCACTGCCAATAGATAACATGTTCTCAGGGAATTGCCTCCAATATGACCATTGGAGCTAAAGGTGGAATATAAATGGAGCAAAAAAAAAGTCAGAAATTTTGTTGTTGACGAAGCCATTAAAAATGTGCGTCGTCTGACACAAACAAATTATTCAATACATTTTCTTGAAGAAAGGTACTAAATTCTCTTACAAAATGCAGTCTAGAGACCCGATTTTGTGGTTACAACTTATGAGCAGCCTGGATCTTTTAGGGATGAAACTTTAGATCCTTTTGCAAAATGCAAGAAAAAGTTGTATCAGAAATGCGCAAGGTCACACAATGCCATGAAGCAAATCTTGTCGGACTTGGTTTTATCGCCAGTCTCACTCTTTGCACACTTTGTGCAGTATGGACATAACGCCCACTACCATGGAATGATAGTTCGAAACTACCTGTAGTGTTAAACATGTTAAACGAACTCACCAACGAATTCCACTGTTCTCTGAACGCTGAACTCGTGCAAAGTACACGTGTTTCAACAACGGATATACTTTCAATGTACTATACCTGCTGATAGCACAAAATATGTTTACACAATTTTATGCTTGGAACTTCGTGCAGCCCTGACAATATAGCATTAGCTCTACTGTCATTTCATTTTATGTCTCTATCAAACTAAGCAGAACCAAATGCCGGACCATATTCAATAAGTCATAACATGACGTCATCGCATAGCTACATGCAACTAACGACTTCTGAAAACCTTGTGACACATTGTATTTGACTTTGACATAAACATGCGTGTCACATATACATAATTTGTGATTACGTACAATGTTAGAATAGTTCTCTTAAAATTGCATAATGTATAAGTTTTGAGTTCCATGCCTTCTAGCACTGCAAATCTCAACTTCTGTAAAATACGAACTAATGTAGGAAAGCTGAATAAAACTACCAACCTAGCACGCTTTTATGTCAAACACTTTGATATTTGAAGGTTACAATGAAATAACATGAATGTGATTAATTTGTGTACGTAAACTGTTTTTAAGTTTAGTATTTCTTTAAATGTATTTATCGTGAAGAAAAGAAAATATTCTGTGTTATCTCAAATCATTTTTCTACCCATTGTCATTCATGATTACACCTATACATCTTACATGAAATATTCTTAAACATTAATTTTTCTATCTATTTCACGTCAATAGAGATACGCGTTTGCAGAAATGGTTTCAGTAGGTACATATTTCGACGTAGGTACGTCGTACATCAAAATCACCTAATAAAGCAAGTAAAATGCAAATATTAGAGCTGAGTAAGCTATACGTCTGTAGAAGATATGCCGAACCTTGATCTGCTTTTATAAGATCCGTGATTCTAATCGGGCGGCAGTAAGTTGCACTGAGAGAAATTACACTGGAAGGAAGGGAAGATTTAGGTAGATGATAGAGATAGACTAGGTAACGGAGGGGACGCCTAGCATTCAGGTCTAATGGAAACTTTCGTGCATACATCCCGTGGACGGAAGGATAGGATGAAGGAACCGCTGGAGACGTATGGGCTGCAGGACCGAACAACACAGGCGGCGGAAACGCGCAGAGTTCCCTTATGGTTACAGACTTAACCACACAGTCGGGCTTGACCACCCAGTCGTGCGGGGGGAAGGGGCGGGGGCGCTGCGGCGACCCGCCTAAGCCACTGGAGGGTGGCTTATGGGCTCTCTTCCAGCAGAAACTGAGTAAAGCTGGGTTCGGCAGTGGAGGCTGAGACATACACCTTCTGGTGGATCCGAGAAGAAATTTCTGCTCCCTCTGCAGCATCTGTTCGCCCTCGACTGACATATAGCCCCGAAATCATCCTGAAACATGAAAAAGAGAGACGAAATGACAGGAAATGGAAGAGAGGAGAGTCGTGGTAGAAGATATCACCCTAGCATTCGGGCAGTTGAGGCAGTTGAAATGAATGGAATAAATGAATATCCAGGTTAGAGAAGAGAATGGACGAGGATACTAGAAGGATAATGGACATGGAAGAATTAGTTACTGAAAGAACTGATAACCGTATGGTCCCGTAATAAAGTTGGCTGAGGAGAGATGGCTAAACACCCTGTTACAATGCTATCCGATGGGCAGAAGGAAACGGAGACGATCTAGAATGTCCTGGAAGTCTTGAAACATCGTGGATGATGGATGAGCGGGAATTGGTTGAAGGGCACCAGAACAAAAGGCATTCATGGTAAATGGGAATAAAGGGTAGCCGCCGAAAAGTGGAAATGCCCACAAAAGTAAGTAAATAGCACTATTACCTATTTTAGTGCAAAGTGGAAATTAATGTAAAAACTGTAGCACAATGTCAGTTTAAGATTATATTGACGAAGGTGCCAATTTCCCTTCCTTATGTGTGCAAACAAACACTGGCTGAACTACGAATGCGTATGAATATTTTAACTGATATTTCAATGCCAGCTCAATTCCTGTCATATATTATGTTTCTGCGCTAAAGTTGGTGCATTAAGAGACCGATTAATATGTTAAATTAAACAGCACCGGAAATTTATATTACCATAAATAAACAACACATTTAGAAGCAAGTCAATAGAGATGGACAGTTACAAACTGATCTCCTCGCATTCGTCAAAAGCACTTGCTACTAAGTGAAATAACAAATTCAACACAATTTTATAGACGATTTTAAATATTTCTATGATATTTTACGGCATTTATGGAAGTGAAGTGGAATGAACTAAGAATAAAGAGTAGAGATAGGATGCAGTCCATACAGTCGGTGCAAAAACATTCAACGCACATCCTCAGTACAATCTACATCTCTGACTACAGTTAAGAGCTAGGATTAAATATATGAATAGCCTATAAACTCAATATACCAATGGTTGGTTCAAAACTCCTTTTATGCTCTTGAGGAGTTTTTACATTTAAAGTATCATTATACTCGTATAATGTCGCAATGTTTCTTTTCATACTGTATCCTTATTCTATTTTAGCACTGTCAACTAACGAACAGACGACGATAAGCGCGCAGTATACCAATGCCAAAAGCAAGATTTGGAGAAAAACAAGGAAAACCCTTTCAGGCTGCATTCTTGATGAACTTTTATTGCCTTGTTTGTATGTGTTCCTTGTATTAAACACACTAGATGCAATAAACAGCTGCAAAGAATGCTACAGTTCATATTTTAACCAGATGACTATAAAAATTATGATAGCTATATAAACCAAGCGACACGGCTCCGCAGTAACGTGCAAGGCTTGCATTGGAGAGATCCCGGGTTTGATTCTCGTCACAGTTCACTGTGAACTTGGCATTTTCGTGGTGTTCTCCGGTTGGTAGGCGAATACTGGGGTAGTTTCTCATCTACCATGACCTCCTGTCCATCATTTCCATTTCATTACCTTTCCTTCCCATCTTCCTAATTTTCGTGACTATGGCGGTGCCGGACAGCGGGCGCGGATGAGTGCTGGAAGGTAAGGGTACTCCCCGTGGAAACTAAAGGGCTGCTTGTTCGACTGGTCGTTCATTGCCCTCTCTAGGCAGCTCCAGCAGTGGGACGGGTCTTCGAGCTCCCCCTCGATCATTTGCGTCGGTCTGAGTGGCTTAGCTGGTTAGACGCTGACCTACTCATCCCAAAGTCGCAGGTTCAAATCCGGCCCAGACCGATGGTTTTTAAGTGTGCTTAAAAACGACAGCTCCATGTCAGTAGAATTACTGGCTTCGGTACACCGGCGACGCGGATATGATCCTGGCAATTGACAGCGTAATTTAAACCCGCCCATTTGTATGCCGACTTTAAAATCAAAGGTTATATCGGCGGCTTTGCCTTTGGAACAGTTGCACATCGGCAATAGTGTTGGCTGGTTTACTATTCTGTTAATATTTGGGTTTGTTTACTTTAGACTCTTTATAAACATTAAATTCACACACACAGACATACACACACACACACACACACACACACACACACACACACACACACACACACACACACACACACACACACACCCTTTACGCTTTCATCTCCAGACTCTAGGGAGGATGGAAATAATCCTGGTTAAAAAAAAACATCCTCCAGCCGGGAATCGAACCCAGGACTTCCAGATTTGGAAGTTACATGCTGACCATAGAGAGGCTGTCGTAGTTATGTCATTCTTAGTTATTTGCAGCATTAAGACTTTTGGAAACTGTATGCAAACCATACGTATTATTGAAAAGAAAAATTGAGTATTCTCATTTGTTACTTCGGTGATTTTCTCTAATCGCTTTCAGTGTGGAATTCTGTATAAGCAGTTGAAAATATTGTAGGGGTATTTTTGAGAGTTTTAAGGAGGTTTATAATTTTCCTTTTTATAGTTAGACCAAATAGTGCTGATTCATATGTTTCTAAAAATATGGATAAAAATATAAGTTTGGGATACTTTTAAGTTTCGTCAAACTCTAAAATCCAAATATACAAATGTTTTGTCAAGTACCAAAAATACTCTTTGATATGAAAGTTCACTAAAAAGTTGAAAATTTGGTGATATAAGTGCGATATGCAACTACATCCTCCAATAAATAAATTTTAAAACAAGTGAACCTTCTCCAGGAAATTGAAATTTAAATTGAGTGACAAATTTGTGTTCGTAATATTATCTTCCACCTTAACTCACATACACAATACACAGATTTTATTTCTTAGAAAACATTTTCGACCCTATAAGCTTTAACCCATATAAAAGTCCGGTGAAACTGAGAAAGAATTTACATGTAATTTGTCAAATTTAATTTTTTTCTGTTCCAAAAGATAAAAATGTAATATACAATTTCACTATTGGAGTGAACACACACGTATGAAACACAACTTTGCAACATCAATTCTTTCTTGATCATATTTCAACAACTAGGCCACAGCGCGACGGTTATGTCTAGATTCCTTGGTAGTACTTAAATGCTTGTTCTTAATTCGAAGAGTTGCATTATACAGCTAATATACCATCTGGTGAGTAAATAGCTGCTAATTATCCACTTTGTTACACACACATGCGCACACACACACACACACACACACACACAGAGACACACACAGACATACACACACACACACACACACACACACATGCACACACACAGACATACACACACAGAGACACACACACAGACAGATATACACACACACACAGAGACACACACACAGACAGATATACAGGTGTTAATGAACTACGCTGAAATAACTCTCGAGATTGTAGACATGACTGATATAAGTAATTTGAGATAGGCAATATATGGTCCGCGACTAAACATAACGCAGTTGTGTGGTGTTAAGCATATTAATGTCACATGTGATAAGTTAGTTTAAAGCAAATCCTGGCAAAAAATTAGTTTAGATATCTTTCAAACTGCTGCCCGAGTATAGAAATATCGATTTTCAGCGGCTCGTTATCAGCATTCTCAAGATTTAATGCCACAAAGGTCTCTCAAATCATGGACTAGTCACCTGACAGTGCGACACTGAACAACGATTATCTCCTTCTTGCGTTGTGAAGACTACTCCAGAGACGTTTGCTTGATTGCTCTTGTGCATCAATTCGTAACGTCAAAACTTGTAATCACAAAGATCGTGGGTTCGTTTCCTACCATGCAGTTACTAGTTTTGCTTACTGTTTTTTATTCCATATGAAGGTCATTAACACTACTATGATTTTCCTTGATTTTGTTGACACCAGAAATCTTGAATATGGCACGACAATCATTCCTTTGCAGCTGTCAATTTTGCCATGAAAATTCAGGTCATAATTTGGAGCAGTTCCTTTAAAACTGACGCAAAGCCTTAGATGTGTTTATGCTT
Organism: Tenodera sinensis; assembly: GCA_030765045.1. NCBI lineage: Eukaryota > Metazoa > Arthropoda > Insecta > Mantodea > Mantidae > Tenodera > Tenodera sinensis. The sequence continues at coordinate 245,110,137 of CM060964.1, read as the reverse complement.
TTACTCTTTCTTTGACTCTTTAAGCTACTTTTCGTTCTGAAGTGCAGCATATGGACATATTAAGCAGGTTTCAGCTTTTTGTCAGCAAGAATTGTAATTAACTGTACTACGTGTTGAAATAAAGCTAGATATATTGAAACATAATTTAAAATGTAGATCAAAACCGCATTAATACGCTCTACTCAAAACAAAGAAAAGATAAATAAATAAAAAATAAAAATGAAATAAAAAATAAATAAACAAGCAAACAAGACTCGAACTCCAAAACTATGACGACCTTATGCTTGAACGCTAACGTTATAATCACTGCGGCAGAGAGGTAAACTTTAAAAATGTCCCTTCGTTTTCGTGTTCTGCGCTCCTGAATGGTTGATGTTAGTCAGTGACGTACTGGTACTTTAGAAACTTATAGCCTTAGCTCCGAAATTTGAACGAACACATCATAAGTCTCCTATTTCAAATTACTTGTTTAAGACAGCTCCATGTCCTCAGAAAATATTTTGGCGTAGTTCACTGTCTTTGAATATTTTCATTCGCTCCGTGGACTCGAGCCATAAGGTCCTCCCTTGACGTTACAGGAGTGCCATACACCATATTCTTCATACAACTCCACAGAAAACAGTCGAGAGGTGTCAGATCTGGCGATCGTGGTGGCCATAGAACTGGTGCACCTCTACTAATCCAACGATTTGGATATTCGACGTTGAGGTGATTCCGCACATTTACATCAGTGTGCTGGAGCTCATGTCGGCCCTCTCAGCAGTTGTGCACTGGTACGTGTCCCACTGCTTTTAAAAACGTCACTGTACTGTAAACTACACAAGTAACGCAGTAAGATGCACACCAAGGACTCTATGGAGAAATTTAGCGCATGCACAGGAATGTTATTATGCCCAGGTCATTCCTCCCAGTACACAGATGGCTAAAGGGTTGCATTCTTTCCATATTTAGACACCAAATTTTCACACCCGTTCGTTCTCAAACTTCGACACTCTCCAGCGTCCAAACCGTACATTTCTGGACAGAGATTGCTCTTTGAAAACCGATCAGTTTGCCACCCCGCGCAACATACTAAGCATTGTCGGTTTTTTTTTTTTGGTGGGGGCACCTATATATACCAGGTGAGTTAGCCACCCCTTAATTTTTTTGACCGGTAGGTCACCCATAATACGGCATGTACGCTTTAGTGCAGGTTTTCTTTCACTAAAGCGTATTGCTTGACGTTCTTAGAGAGAGGAATTCTGAAAATTCAGAGGAACAGTGGTCAAAGGGACAGAACGTTCTCCTCACTAAAGTACATCTCAAAAACATACGACTTGTTTACTAAGAGCGAATTACGATTTTCAGCCCATTTTACAAACATCTTATAGGGGTATACATAGCAACGTAATTCAGTAAACGCCTCTGAAAATATTGACCTCTTTTATGAGTACATTAACATCAACTAAACCATTCGTTCTCAAACTTTGGCGTTTGAGGTGTCCCCCCCCCAAAAAAAAAAAAAAAAAAAAAAAAACCGACAGCGTGTATGTTGTGCGGGATGGCAAACTGGTCAATTTTCATGCAGGAACTCCTGTCCCGAAACGCACGGTTTGGACGCTCGAGAGAGTTGAAGTTTGAGAACGAACGGTTGTGACAATTTGTTAACATTCGTTTTGGTATCGTAATACGGAAGGTATGCAATTCTTTAGCTCTATGTACTGTAGATGATAACATTGCCGTGCATGCACTAGATTCCTCGATTGAGTCCTTTGTGCGCATCCTACTGCGCTACTTGTGCAGTTTCCAGTACGGTAGGTAACGTTTTTTAGCAGTAGTGCAACACGTATCGGTACACAGCTGCTGAAATGGCCAACTTGAGTTCCAGCACAAGTAAATGATGTAAATGTGTGGAATCACCTCAATGTCGTACGTCAAAATCGATGGATTGGTAGAGGTGGAACAGTTTCATGGCCAGCACGGTCGCCTGAATTGACACCTCTCGACTATTTTCTGTGGAGTTGTATGAAGAACATGCTGATCACTCCTGTAATGTCAGCGGAGGACCTTATGGCTCGAGTCCACGGAGCGATTGAAAATCTTCAAAGACAACCTCACGTATTTGGGTCATGTGTATGAGGCTCACAACCGCCGATATAGGCTCTGCAATGACGTAGAAGGTACACAGTTCGAGCCCGTTTGTAATGTAGACAGCTCGATGTTGGGTTTATTGACACAATGTGAACGTACACCCATCTCACACTTCGATGCGCTACAGCGTCCAATCCGCGCATTTCCGGACAGGGTTTCCTCTTTGAAAACTGACCAGTTATCGTCCCGCACAACATACTAAGCGTTGTATGTATATATACAGGGTGTAAACATATACATACATTGGGACACCCAGTATACAAGCAACTAAGATTATCTGGTTCCCTTATGATGTCAGACAGCAATGTGTGTTTGGGCGTTAATGTTTCTCTTCTCTAGCAACATTGCCTTCGAAAACGGTCCCATTTTCTATTTTGCAATCCTAAGTCGGCCCCATCTTCCAAAATGTGAGCAACCTAACTCAGTCGTGTAGAAAATTACTAATACATACTTTCCTTTTTTATTTTAGAATACTTTGGACTTTCAGTAGACCTGTAGTGACTGAAAAATGATAATGCAGTTTCATGTTTCCCGAAAACCGATTTTGACAGCAAATCAGATACCATGTAAAACACTTTGGTCTACGAAATGCATGTAACAAATTTATAAAATCCATGCACAACGGTCGAAAAAGATTTTGAAAAATAGAATATACACAAACCTAAAAAATATCTACTTACGTAAACTTTCTGCAGTAACTGTGGGTATACAAGTGTACTTAAAAATAAGGCATTGTTAATTTTATGTTGAAAACATTTGCTTAATGCTATTCGCTACAAAGGCATACGTTAATTGCTTGTAATTGGTAGACTTTAAATTAATATCTTTCGCATAGTGAATAGTGAAGTTATTCCATTATCATAGCTCCTCACGTTCTCCCTAAAGAAATTCTCTTTATCGGTTACTGCCCTTCTTCTCTACGGCATTTAATATAAATAGAGCACTGAAATGCCTTAATCAGTAGTAATATATTTGGGCGGGAGGGAAAAAATGCCATTCAATGCTACGGGACAAAGTTGGGTTGCGTTCTTTCAAAATGTCATTAACATGTTTTATCTAACGCCCTACGAGGATATTTAAATTATTATATGCCTAACTTCAGTTACGTTTATGTTGGCAAACATGATGTACTTTTCTTCGCTATATTGCATCATGTGATGTTCTCATACAGCTCAGTTCAAAATATACAGTCATGTAGAACCAAGCGCGAATGCATGTTGCAATTGCCATCATAGTAATCAACGTTTTGACACAGCTAAAAAACTAGCTTTTAGATTGAAGTACAACTTAGAGTTGTTCATACTAAAATATAGTTACAACTAATCTTTACTTGTAACCATAAATGTAATGTAACTGCGAACGTCATAACCATGGAAACAACTTAATCATTATTACTTAACCGTTACAAATTACTCTTGTGATACAGTAATTGCGATAGTTAAACGTTCCAGAACCTAATTTTAGGGCGATCTTCCGGCATTTGTCAGTTGCGTGGACTGACAAAAACCTAGAAATATCCTGTCAGTGAGGACGGTCCTGGTGACACTTGAATGCAGGCCATAAGCCTTAAGCACATAGACTACGTGTATCAATCTACGTAGGTGCTTTGCTTTGATGCACACGATCCAGTGCGGAGTGAGAGATTTAGTTGCGCGATTCCTTCTGTGCCATCTGGTTTGTTACTATTGGCTTAGTGGAACGGAGGACTTACGTTACTGCGTGAATACAGTTCTGTGGGTATAGGTATACCTACACGTAGTTAAGTGAAATGCTGTCTTCACCAGGCTTGTAGGACGTGAAAACCTCAGTACGTCGCATAGTCGCCTTCCTGTACATCATACTCTATTTTTTGTGGGTGACACTTTGAATAAGGATAGTGAATGTTCAACTGGCTTCCATGATCAAAACACCCAGGCAGATCGGCTGGTACACGGGATTTGAATCCCTGACCTCATCTCACCTTGTACAATATTTGTGTTTGGGTTACAGTGAGATCCTCAGCGAAAGAGGAAAGTATGAAAAGTGACTCTCCGGAATATTGAACTGCGTAGGTAGGTATATATGTGTGAACCCTCACCTACTTGTTGCGTCCAGGTTGAGGCAATGGAGTACCTGTACAACACGGTTATGGCGCTGCAGGGAATGAGCTACGGCTCTAGCCCCATAATATACGAGCTGCGAGTACTCCTTGACAGTAATAGTCCCAAGTCCACACCAGCAGGTGTATAGCTGCTGCACCCCATTTAGTTTCACAAGAAAGCCGTGCTAAGCTTGCACGTAAATTATTAACTCCTTGCCTGGATTATTTACAAACTAAAACCTTTTTTAATAACACAACGTGCAAATGTATAATTAACTTTCAAGGGCCTACATCATACTCCCTAACAGGTGCAAAAATACACCTAACAGAAGATGATACATCTCGCAGAGTGAGAAATAATGTTATTTTGAGAGCTCAACAACAAATAACGTTTCCCTCGAAAGAAGGCCCAAAACGCACTTTTTAGGATTCAAGTGTGTCTGCATAAACTTCAGCAGGCGATTCATTTTCTAGGAGCCATGTTAGATAATCTTCATAAGGTGAACAACTTCCTTAAGAACTACCACTTGGAAAGACTCTTTCAAAAGTATGTTTATTTATACCAGACTATCTTAATTAGATGATTCATTTGTCCTAAGAACTTCCATTTCCAAATTCACTTTCCAGAGCTCAGATTTATTTACAGTAAGCCACCTTCATCAGGGGATTCGTTTCTCCTAAGAAGTTGCGCTACTAAATTCACTTTCTATGGCTAATGCTTGATTACAGTAAACTATGTTCACAAAGTGACACATTTTCTATGAACTTCCGCTTTTAAATTCACTTTTCACAGTTCAAGTTTACCTATACTCCAACAGCATTCAGCATCTGAAACATTTGTACCAAGAACTTCTTCAAAATTCACTTTAGTTTAGACCAAAGTATTTGAATATCTACTATCTAAACTGTCTTCATTCGACGAGAAATGTATCTAATACACGAGTACCTTAACAGAATTTCAGTTTCTTTACTCTAAATCTTCTTTATCAGATGACCCATATGTTGCAAGAATTTCTTGTTAAAATCTTTTTCTTGGCATTTCATTCTTGGGCAGCCAATTCAAACTTAAAATACAATCAAGCGAAAATGTTTTCTGTCAGAATTCTACAGTACGATAATGTCATTTCAGAGTAGAGATAAAGGTGTCGCCGAAGCTTTATCACATACCAGATTTTCAAGACCCAGCCAAATTTTCCCCCTGGAAATCTACACTATACTTGATATGTAGTTGAAGATTGCACTGATTTTTTTCACATAATAATTTTTTTTATCTAAGTTTCAACCCTCTTAATAGCTCCTGGTGGTTATTTAAAGGTCAATATTTGATAACGCAAACATCTCACGAATATATAGAATCCCCTGTAACAGATTCTTGTTAACCTTCTAATTTTCTAGAAAAAAATATGTTATAATCTAAAGTAGTCGATATTTTCTTTTAGAAATGAATTTCCCAAAACTCAATATGTTTTTAAAAAATCGCTGTTATTCTTTATATTGACTGTTTCAAATGACATAGTCAATCTTTAACAATTTCAGGGTATCAAGATTATAAGACATTTTCATTCATTTTGTTAAAATCCATTGTATTTTACTATGGAAAATACTTATGTGCTTCTTCATGATAATTGATAAAATGTCCCATATGTATCATATTAATACAGGTGTTTACAATAGTTCAACGAAAAAGCATGCCTTTTGTTTCTATCTTCGTTTTTTTATCTATATTTGTTAACAGGAGTTTCACAATTAAGTTGATAATCCCAGCTTTTCATTTCCCCGTGTTTTAAATACATTTCCTCTGTAGCTTGGGAAAGGGTCTTAGTTCCAAATATCCTACCGTGGAACTTAATATTTTATTTACAACTATAGCAAAAAACAGGTAACAATAAAAATGGCAGGAATATATATTTTCAAATGTAGTGAACTTCCCATTCAAGACACGTGGTGTATAGTATTCAACTCTGTATGTTCAATGCGGGCCCTTGACTTAAATCTTACAAAACATTTTCATTTTAGATGAAACTATTTAGAAACAATTTATTCTAAATTTATATTAAGTTGCTAAATGAAGTTATGTACACAAACTGTGAAACGTGCTAATTTTTTTTCTTCTAGTGGAATTTTCATTTCGAGCTAAATCTTTCCACACGTAAATGAGTGTAAAATTATTAACCCACAAATTGTGTTACTATTATTTCTTAAAGGTCTGAACGTGTTTTATACACATATTTCATCGCTTTATGATACCTGTCTGAAGGAACAACATTCTTAAGGTGGAAGAAAGAAATTCAATTCTGCAATACCACAGTAATTTCGTATATGACAGTATGAAACGAAAGACATCGTGCTGGCTTCTAAAGCCAGAGGGTCCGGAGATGAGTCCGTTTCCTGTGGAGTGGTTTAAAAAATTATTTATTTGACCTAAATAAAATGAGTTACATACACCATCTCCGCTTCTGATGTAAGAGCTGTGTATATTAACAATATTATTTGCAAAGTTACTATTTATGAATTCCTCATAGGCTGAATGCTAAGCCGAGTGCAATACTCCATTAAAACAACGATTATTATGGCGGTGTATCGTATGGTTATAGTCACAAAATGATGTCATGATATTTTAATCACGTTGCAAGGTTGTAACTTCAAATCAGGTGTGGCGAAAAGGTGACTAGCAATTTGTATCTGAACTATCTACGTCGATCCATTTCCATTTGTGTTTTGCACGATGATATTGAAATATTGCCTAAATAATGTATACAAATATAAAGCAACTCCACTACACAATTGGAGAATAAGTTTTGAACAAATGCACAATTCTGTTTTAATGTAAACCACATCCTTAAGAATTGCTTTACTCTGTGTCACTTATTTTCTATGAAAGATGGGTCTTATACCCACGAAGATAAGTTTGTGCACACGTGTTGTCGCTTTAGGCCATATTGAGGCATCTTTATACCGGGTAGAAGGGAACTTATTACATTTCTTCTAATATGTGCTTCATAGAAGCATTACAAACAAAAAAGTCGAATGGCATTTTGTTCTTTGATTGGCCCATTTTGAAAAAATAAATGGTCTATATTTCAGATTAGATGCATAATTCCACCAGAATGTACGAAGGTAACAGTTTGTTACTTGTAAGATGTGTAGAGTAACTTATTTCTGACATATCTTCCGTGGTAATTATGGGACATCACACAGGGTTTCGAAATAATTAATCACTTAAAAGAATTAAAGGAATATTCAGAATAGCTTTTTCAAACGTGAAGTAACTCGGCAACGTTGCTTTGAGGTTGATCAGGGAATTCAACCGGTTTCTGGATGTAAACAGGTCGGTTGCTTGCAGGGAGGTGTAATGTTTTGGGAAATAAATATTCTGATTGGCCTATACTCGCACTGTAAACATGGAAGGACATGTCATGGTATTTGTTTGCGTTTACGAGACGCGTGGTAGCAGTAGTGAAGCATGTTTGTTTATATACTGACCTAGTGAAAGTGACATCCACACAATCTGCTCTGTTGCCAGCTTTTTTGGACAAAAATAAAGTATCTCCGTAGGAAATGGTCGGAGACAAAAACGTAAGATACAAAATGTGTTCCAAATAGCGAAATCTATCACGGGTTTAAATTAATGCAATGACTTCCCTTCAATCCTGTATATAATTCGTTACGTTGCTTGAAACATTGTACTAGACAGATGACCTTAGATGTAGCCTTCTCTGTCATTTGCGTGGAGGGCCTTAGAGTTTGATTCTGTACAATTCCCTGTATTAGTTTAATTTCTTATCATGCTGACTTTGTGCGTCATAGAAAATATAATCAGTCCTGCATATACCTATTAGTACAGTAACACTCAGAAGATCTACTGAAATTGACCGGAAGCAGATTATAAGCCTGATAATGCTAAATGAGAGCCAAGTCACTAATGCATTAGTAGACATTATCTAACAAACGCACGCAATCATAATTTTACATCTTTACTCAGGTGTAGCCTGAAAGGAATCCGTGCAGGTGTCTGTATTTAGAGCAACGATTTACATGCAGTGCTAAGAGCTGTTCTATTGTTTTATAATTAACGACAGAGCCACTTTATATTTACAGGGATCATAAGTTATATCCAGTTGCTTTTTCTCTTACGATGGCCTTGTGCCATGCCGGAAGAGATTAAGTTATGTGCTATGCAATACTACACGTTTTTTATGGTTTATTCAAGGACAGACGATGAAAGGAATTTAATAAAGTTGAGAAATATTTCTGACGTAATATTTTAGCTTTCTCATAAATAAAAAGGAGGACATAAATGCGCGAAGAGAACTTAAGACTATTAAATACATTTTATACTTTATATAAATAAGAAACTTAAGTGACGCATTTTTTAAATGCTCCCCATGCACTTGAAGCAATAATATAAGCAATCCCAAACTCTTGGGATTCACTCGTCAAACTTCGTCCTCGTTCCAGTTTCCCGATGATTCTTCCCTGTGTGAAGCCATTCACATGTTGTCTTTGAGCCATGTTGCAACGAAAACACTATCATTGTGCACCGTAACAGGTCACTGTCTTGTCCCGTTCCTTCAACTGCCTTGTGTTGTAGGGCCAGACCCATTTGGCTCAATAGCCGCTCTGACCTCATTTCATGTGGTGTCAAGCTTTCTGTACAAGACTGACCAGTATTCGCAGAGAGTGCCGAATATGCACTAGAGAAACACACTCTAGTGTTCCATAACGGAACGACAGAGCTGTACTACACGGCAGACAAAGAGGTATAGGGTTCCCCTTGAAAAGGTAACCGTGCGTAAAATTGCAGTGACCAATACACTTCCGAGCCAAAATCATCTCCTTGCAACGAGATACGCGAGAGGAAGTTACCCATGTCATCGGAAAGTCCTTCACTACTCTTAACTAATGTCCGCGAAGAGCTGACCACTTTGTGCACCGGAACTACGGTACAAGCCAAAAGTCTTCCGAAGTTCCACGAAATACTGTAACACTGAGCTCTGTGATTGTCGCCTTTTTTGCCAAATCAGCAGTTCAGTCCCCAGAAAGCCAACGTGATCAGGAAACCAATCACACATCACGTTCCACGGAAGCATGTAGACGGCATTCTGGGTGCGCTGTGCAATAGGATGGTAGTTGTACCGCTCACGAAGGCTCTGAATAGTTTCTTTGAAAACCGAATATATGCGGTTCGGTCCCATAAACACGGGCACATCCAACATCATGAATGCTCTTAGACGGTGTATTTCAACATTCACTCATTGTAACCTGACAAAAAGTCTAAAAAAGAAAAAAGTGGGGATATTAGACACCGGCATCGTAGACTTCCGACACGCCGGGATCTTAGGGTCGACCTGGGATTTCGCACGTAAGCAATAGGGATCTACCCCTTCTCCCCCTTAGGAAACATGCTAGTCATTTGAATAACATGCTACTTTAGAAGCTCCTGGAAACGAAAACTTGCAGGTCTTGGAATTAGTGCACTGCTTCTATAACGTTTGTCCAACAAGGTGTTGGAAAAAGGCGCGAACGTGGGGTGCATAAGCACACATTTAAGCCCACAGTCCTAACTTCCTAACGGTTCATCGTGCCGATATTGTAGTTGGGTTCTGTCGAGGCGTAAAGAGTCACAACTAGGCTAGTTGGGAAAGCTCCAATAGTCATACGAACGCCCCAATTATGGACTGAGTCTAATCTTCTCAACACAGATGGTCATGCTGAAGGATAAATGATGCATCCATAATCTATTTTGGATCGGAACGTGCGCGATAACTTTGCATTAAAACTGTCTGATCCACTCCCAAAGATTTGCCACTTAGTGCCCATAAAATATTCAGAGAACGGTCACATCGCGACTTCTGCTGTGCTATGTGCAGTGGCCAGCTAAGTTTCCTGTTTAAGATCAACTCCAAGAAACTCGTCTCAGCCGCGAATGGAAGTAATTCTCCACCGAATCGGACCAAAGATGATAAATTGTCTTTTATGATGCCAAACATTAGAGCAGATTGACTTCTCAGTTAAAAAACGAAAGTAGCTTTTAGAACTCCATTCTCGAAAAACGTCTAAACATTGCTGCAGCCGGCGTTCCAAAAACGGCGTACTCTGGGAAGAACAAAATATGGGGAATTGTCTACGACCAGGCTTGACGAAATCCCTAGCTGAACAAATTTCGAAATCAAATTGATTGATATAGCAAACAGTGTAACACTTAGTACCGATACCTGAGGCACTCTTTTGTCTTGAACAAAAAAGTTCGAAAACACCGAGCCGGCCCTTACTCGGAAAAAGTAGTCCTTCATAAACTCGTAATGCTCAGTCATACGTTTTCTCGTATGTTCCAGATATGTTGCGAATGTAGTATCCCTGCTCGCTAACATGCATTATTAGCTTTCTCGAAGCCAAAAAATGTCACAACGGTTTGGCAGTTTTTCGTGAATCTGTTTATGATCCGTGTCGACATCGACACGAGATGGGCCACTGTAACTCGACATAGTCGAAAAACGCGCTACCTTTTGGTCACTAGGTGAGCAACAACCCAAATGCAATTATAGACCTCGAGTAGGAACGCCTGGCCTTCAGGAGAGAGCTGTTGCTACATTTGTACATGGACACCATCTGGTCTGGATGTAGGTAATCGCGAAGATGAAAATGTATGTTCCAAATCCGCTGTGATAAAAAGGCGATTGTAATCTTCAATGTTTTGAGAACGAAACGAAAAACCTTTCAGACATCACCTGAGTCTTAAGTAGAAGGAGCTAGACAGTTGAACGAAAAAAAGAAAGAAAATAAAAGAAACCGCGAACTCTCAAGTAAAGTCATTCGATGACGTAATCACACTTAGAAATGATGTATGGAATATTTAAAAAACGGACTGTGCTACAAAAATTATTTTACACAAACTTGGTATTTTAATGCATGTAATGTATTTTCTACATTTATCCTCACTAAGCGTATCTGCATCTACTATAGTCTATTAATTATAGAAAGTTATACAAAACTCAAACTCAACCAAACCAAAAAGACTTCATACGTTCTTCATAAAAAGTTCGAGACAATCGTATACACTTCATTTCTGTTATCAATAGATCAGAAATATTGTATTGAAGTCAAAATAAATATTATTGTTTCTTTAAAGGGTAATTTTGAGTGGGCAAATTTCTTCAAATTTTCGATTCTTGTTTTGGACAATTAAATAGCAGATTTGGCGTTCATCCTACTTTTCATTTTTGAGTTACGCTGTTCATAATCACACACACATATGGTCCTCGTTCTAAAATTATTTTTATACAACAATCGCATGGCCCAGTAAGCTCCTGGTTACGTTCATCTATTGGAAAATGATTAGTGTTTGTGTCATAAATCGTAGTATCATAATCTCATAACCAAGCAGGATGGTGGGATGACTCAGGTGGTAACGTCTGTGTCCCTCATTCGGGAGGTCACGAGTTCGATACCCATGACCGACCCATGGGTTTTCTCTAAGGTTTCCCCGGGTCGACAGGCTGGGTCACTGGGAAGGATTTCCATATCCTCCGAATTTCCTGTCACTCCATTTCGTTACATTAATCATTTCATTCCACCCTTCATCTCCCTGGGTTTTTTAGGGTTGGAAGTGCTGCGAGCGTCGCGGCAGCAGCACGGCAGGGGAAACAAACGAGCTCTGGAAATCTCGCCCCCCCCCCTAGTTTGAAAGGCGAGCCACTAGTTTCCGGGTCCCCCATGGGATGGTACAAGTCCGAGGGGGAGAGGGGAGCTAAGCCAGTCTCCGCCGGGGTGCATCTAACTGTTAAAATGTAGGGACCTTGCTATCTGCTCTGTCGTGGCAATGATCCATTCGCCTCATCCATCCTTCCGGGAGATGCCCCGTCAGGAGCATAGGCACAGAAGACCGCCTTTCGGTCGAGCTGCTAAGTCCCTTACTGCAAGTTGTCATTGAGTCATCATAAGGTCATATGAAAGGAAAAGGAAAGCAGCTACCTCCAAACTTATTCTCTTGGTTGACGAATACTTTATACTAGAAAAATGTAAACATTGGGTATTTCGAAAATGGCCTCGCAACGAAAGAAACTATTTCACATAAACTCCGTGTTTTAATAAACTCTACATTATTGCTGGATAATGTTTTGTTCGATAAAAATTCTTTGTCATGCCATGATTATTAAAAAGTGAGAGCCGCTTTTTAAAACATAAAACTTAACAACAAATGTACATTATTTTGGTGCGGGAAATTTGCTGAAATAAATCTTCGGATTGCATTCTAAAATATGCTGTTCTCGCTCCATTGTTAACAAGTGAGGTTCTCATTCGAGAGGACTGGCGTTCGATTTCCATTGACTGCCCATTCTGAAATGGTTTTATTTTCAGTTTTCCCTGGTTGGTAGGCGAAAGCTGACATAGTTTCTCATCTACCACGACTTACCTTTCATTCCGTTTCTTTTTCATGTTTAAGCTGTGTTTTTAGGTTTTGCAGTGTGCTTGCTCCAAAGAAAGAATATTCCACGTGGTGCCCCTCTTCGTTGTACACTCTATGTACTATAAGCTGTTCTTTCTCTCACGCCTATCCCACACGCACAGTCACACAACACATGAATCTTTCTATAAATACGCCTTTTTTTACTTTCTCTACTGCGTATAGTAAAGGAGAGGAAGTATTTTATTCCACCCAAAAATTCTTGTATGTCGAGATTTCCCGAAAATATATGTTTTGAGGCCCGCCGAATCCAAAAAAGGCATTTTTAGAAAAATGTCCGTGCGAGTGTGTGTGTGTGTGTGTGTGTGTGTGTGTGTGTGTGTGTGTGTGTGTGTGTGTGTGTGTGTGTGTCAGGCTGTGGACAGCATAACTCAAAAATGAAAAGTCGGTTAAAAGCCAAAGTTGGTATTTACGTTTAATGTCTTTCAGGGATGCGACAAGGAGATTTTGAAGAAAATAGCCGTGCTCTAAGCTACCCTTTACATGGAAAATGTTTCGAGAATGTTGATTTTCTTGAAAATGGCCCCGAAGATTTTGATTAAAATGACACATGTTTAAGATATTTTTATGACAAATTAAATGTATATTTTGAAGTTTCTGGCTATAGCCCATGAAGCCCTATTTACCCTGTATGACTAATGCACAACGGGTAAACCATAAGAGACATCTTATTATGCAAAAGATCTTTCTGAAACACACAATATATGTCCAAATATATATAATTTTTTTTTTTTTTTTTTTTGTTCGTGGAGTGAACCAATTCGGAGATATTCCAGTTTATTTGTGTGAGTTTTGGAGAACTTAGACTTCTGTCAAATGGAACATCGTTATTCATTTTTTTTATATGTCAACCTACAAAGAGAACGAAATTTGAAAGTTTAAAAGATTTAACTATTACTCAAAGCCTACTGTATGCCCATATTCTCCTTGCACCTACAAGAAGATAAACAATCAGATTATTTCCGCAAATGTTTATATCAACTAACACGAAGAAGATATACGAGTAAGAGCTTGTAAGAATGGTTAGTACAAGAGTCGAGAAGGTCATGTGAGTGCAACACATCAGATTTTTAACTATAGGATCTCAAGCTTGTATTTCCGATATAAGGTCAAATTCATACTTTATAGCAGAAGAAATACGAATTACACATCAGTGTCAGTTGGAAGTAAAAAGGTTTGCACTTTTTGCCGTTGCGAGGGTTTCAACAGATGTTTGGCAGACAGTCTCAAGTGACGAGCCAATTAAGATTTCTTATCCACACTTGAGTTATGCAAAGTTCTTTAAAACGACAGGCGCTTCCCCCATATTTTAATTTTTATTGCTGCACTTCTCGCGCCTGCTTAAAACAAATTATTGTAAAGTTTGCTGGCTGATTTTCATGTGGTATATCTGCTGTGTAATCCTTATGGACTGCAAAGCTGCGCCATATATTACAAAAGGTGAAATGTTTTCCTCCTCGAGCGACACTTTCACACACCTTTATCTAAGGCAAGTAACTAAGTACTTTTGTCGTGACGTTTTAAATTTGTAATCAATTTTCTCAGAAGTTATTTACTTGAATTTAATTTATCCAGTTATGGAACTCTGAACTAAAAGTTCTGATTGGAATTGGCTTTAAAGGAATGGTTCCCACTCTCAGGATGGCATCTAATAATGAATGAAATAAATAAACAAGCAACGAAGCAAAGAAAGAGAAAAGGAAAGAAACAAACAGAAAAAGAAGGAAAGAAGAAAGAAGGAAACAAAAAGAAAGAAAGAAAGAAAGAAAGAAAGAAGGAAAGAAAGATAGATAGAAAGAAAGAAAGACAGAAAGAGAGAAAGAAAGAAAAAAAAGAAAGGAAGGAAGAGAGATAGAGTAAGAAAGAAAGAAAGAAAGAAAGAAAGAAAGAAAGAAAGAAAGAAAGAAAGAAAGAAAGAAAGAAAGAAAGAAAGGAGGGAGGGAGGCAGGGGGGTAGGAAGGGAGGGAGTGAGGAAGGGAGGGAGGAAGGGAGCGAGGGAGAAAGGAAGGAGGGAGGGAAGGAGGGAGGGTGGGCTGGAGGGCGGGAGTGGGAAATGTTTTTTTAATAAATATGTACAACATATCCAAAAATAATTAAAATCGTTTAATTATTGGAATGTCAAGTTACTCATGAAATATCCTGTACAATGCGCATGCAACTTTCTGCCACATTACCAATTCAGGAAATTCACAGATATTCACACAAAACTTGATTTCATTAACCACGATGAATATCGATATAGAAGTTACGTCTCATGTGAAGGTCACGTGTTCCCATTCAGCTGCCAGGAAATTACGGATTGGATGTGCAACACCACAGGCCAACAGAACAAAATAACTATAAGCAACACAAGTGAGACAGGAAGGAAACTACGCAACTAGAATCTGTCCTCATTGCACTGACTTAAGTATTTTTACCAAAAATTTCCTTTTCGATTAAATCAGTAGCAACAAGCTAGACATCAAAAGAAGGCCATTACGCAACTGAGACCGAATATTGTGTTGCAGGAAAAAACTGGAGTGCACCATCGCGATGTGACCTAGGTGTTCAAACGACGTTAAAGTAAGTCATATTTTTTCAACGAGCGCACTTATCTTCTTGCCATGATGCTAAACTGAATTTTCTACATTTACTACTTGTAACCTAACGCACCTGCGTGTTGTTTTTTCCTTAGTAGCCTCCCTCTGTGGTGCGGTGATAGCGTGTCTGCCTCACATTCAAGAAGCCCTGAGATCGGATCTCGTCTAGGATGAGTTATCCGGGTAAGGGTTTTTCCCGAGAGTTTCCCTTATCCTGCGAAGACGAATGTTGGGTAGCTTGAAGCTATATGGACCTCGGGCTCACTAAGGCACCCTTTCATTAAGTCATTCATTCATTCATCATCCGATATAGCAAATCACACTGGAGGACATTAGTATACAAAAATGAGTGTTTTGCCTATTTTACTGCATGTATGTGCAACTATATTACAGCCTCATGTTCAGTTTGTTTAGAGTTAATACAATTTTGTACAAATAAGTAAAATCTTAATAAGATAAAAAGAATGACAAAACCATTAATAACATTCAACACTTTTTTTTTTTTTAATTTGGCAATATTTTAAGTAATACACCTTTTAAGTGCTAATTCATCACTTCACCAGTTACATATTACTTTCTCTACTGGTAAGTAGAGGAAGTATTGTATTCCACCCAAAAATTCGATGTCGAGATTTCACCGAAAGTATATGTTTTGAGACCCCCTGAATTAAAAAAAAAAAAAAGCATTTTTAGAAAAAGGTACGTGCGCGCGCGCGCGCGTGTGTGTGTGTGTGTGTGTTTCTTTCTGTGGATAGCATAACTCAAAAAGGAAAAGCCGGTTAAAAACCAAATTTGGTATTTAAGTTTAATGTCTTTCAAGGATGCGACACGAAGATTTTGAAGAAAATAGCCCCTCCCTAAATACCCTTTACATGGCAAATTTTTCAAACATTTTGATTTTCTTCAAAATGACTTTAACGGTTTTGATTAAAATGCCATATGTTTAAGATATTTGTGTGATAAATGAAATGTATATGTTGAATTTTCTGGCTGTAGCCCATGTAGTCCTGTTTACTCTGGATAACTTTTGAGTAAACCGTAAGAGACAGACAAAATCTTACTCTACAAAAAATGTAGATCTCTCTAAAACACAATTTATGTCTGAATAAGTTTTTTTTTTTAGAGTAAACCATTTAGGAGATATTCCTTGTTGTTTGCGTCTGTTTCGGAAAACTTAAAACTTTCGTGAAAAGGAGCATCGTTGTTAATTTTTTATATGTTAAGCGTGCAAAGAGAATGGAATCTGAAAGCTTTAAAAGATTTGACTATCACTCAAAGCCTACTTCACCTACAAGCAAATAAGCAATAAGATAATTTGTACAGAATTTTATCTTAACTAACACGAAGAAGATATAGGAATAAGAGTTTGTAAAAATGTTACTACAAGAGTAGAGAAAGTCATGTGAGTGCAACACATCAGATTTTTTATTGTGTTTCTCTTAAGATTATATGAACTGAATGGAATATCAAGGCCTACTTTTTTTAACATTAAACTGTCGTCTTAGTTCCCGAGTAGCTACAACAAATGTATAATGAAACCATTTCAGCTTACATTTGTCTGCCTGATTGTGAAAGAGTATACGTTTAACGCGTGCTAATTTTTACGAGTTCACGATGAAAAGATTATACACTATTTATACAATCTTAGCATTAACATACGTAACAATATTTAATAAGTATGCTAAATTAAAAAATATAATGTATCAGAGGCCACAAATGCATGACGTAACATGGTTGCTAAGCAGATGTTTCATAGAGATGTTTCATAGAGATTTTCATAGAGGAAAATGGAAGGTAATAACGAAACTATCGAAAATATGGATTGCATTACGCTTGACACTTTAAATGAGTTGAGGGGTACTGAGAGTTGTTGGTTTTGTGTTTAAAATTAATTTAATGAAGGGATTCTTGCATTTAAATGTTGCTGCTCTTACAAGAGTGACGATTTCATCTTTTCTAACAGGTATATTGCATAAAATGTTGTTGTGTTATCGTCATTTTATGGCACTTGTGCCCGAAAAAGGGTGATTTCACACGATTTATGTCGCCATATTAAGCCGTTTTAATGCTAGGGACGCATAAAAGGAGTATTATATGAATATATTTCAGAATAGTTATGCAAATAAATTATAGTGGGTAGAATAAATTACTATTCTCTGAATGGACTGGAACTTGTAAATACAATGTACTATTTGCTTTGTGGTTTTCCATTGCAAGTTTTGCAAAGGTTACGTTTTAGAAACCTTTTTAATTTGCAGAATTACAAAATTTAGCGAGGTAGAAAGAGGAAATAGTAATTGATTATCAACAAATAAAATGTTGAAGAGTTTAATTTAAATAACAATAATGTTCATAAGTCTGAGACAGTGATTATTTAGATGTCAAGGATCCGTGGGACGTGACAAAAGAAGAGGTTTGAACGGCGGGCGGTGGGTCCTGACTCAGAATAAAAATAAAGAGGAAACAAGCTGGACAAAAAACGAATCTTGACAGACTTGGAATCCGCCTAATTAAAAAACAGAAGAGGCACGTGACTTAAGTCTCAAACCTCCATCCCAGCTCTGCATTGTTAAGCGTGAACACTGTGCGATCTTTATCGGTTTTTCAAGACACAACTAGTTGAAAGTTGCAACATCGGCAAAAGGATTAAACAAAAGGAAGAACCCCGTTTTCTTTCCATTACATCGAGAGTATTCAAATAGAAGCAACTGAATTACATATTTACTTTCTCTACTATGTACTTACAGTAAGTATTGCATTCCACTAAAAATTCCATATCCAGATTTCACTGGAAATAATTATTTGACGCCCCCTAACCCCCTAAAACAAGTATTTTTAATTTATCAATTAGGAGGGGAAGTATGCGAACCAAAAATTCGATGTCGACATTTCACCAGAAGTATGTCTTTCAAGAGCCCACGAATCAAAAAAATCTTAGAACTAGGTCCATGTGTGTGTGTGTGTGTGTGTGTGTGTGTGTGTGTGTGTGTGTGTGTGTGTGTGTGTGTGTGTGTGTGTGTGTCTATCTGTGAAAAGCATAACCCAAAAACGAAAACTTGGTTAAAAACCAAAATTGATATTTAATTTTACTATATTTTAAGGGTACTACACGAAGATTTTGAAGAAAATTAATCTAACCTAAACTACCCATAAATGCAAAATTTTTATTTTCTGAAAAATAGCTCTAACGATTTTGATAAATGTTTAAGATATCTTTATGGCAAATGAAAAGTATGTTTTGAATTTTCTGGCTATAGCCCATGTCGGCCTGCTTATTCTTTATGACTTTTGCATAACTGGTAAACCGTAAGAGGTAGACAAATCTTACTATACAAAAAATGTAGATATCATTAAGACACAAATTATGTCCAAATGCATTTTTTGTGGATTGAACCATTTCGGAGATATCCCTTGTTATTTGTGTGAGTTTTACAATAGTTAAACTGTTCTCAAATGGAAGGTCGTTATTCACTTTTTATCCCTTGTCCGTGCAAAGAGAACGGAATTTCAAAACCTTCATGCAGCGACCAGCTTTAAAGTATTACTCTATCACTCTCAAAGCCTACTGTATTCCCCTATTGCCTTTGTACCTGCAAGAAAATTAACAATAAGATAATTTTTACAAATGTTTATCTCGCTTAATATGAAGTAAATAGGGGAATAAGTATTTGTAGGAATAGTTAGTACAAGAGTAGAGAAAATCATGCGAGTGCAACACATCAGAGTTTTAGAAAAAACGTGTGTGTGCATGTGTGTGTCTATGTGTGTGTGTCTGTGTGTGTGCATGTGTGTGTGTCTGTGTGTGTGCATGTGTGTGTCTATGTGTGTGTGTCTGTGTGTGTGTTTGTGTGTGTGTTTGTGTGTGTTTGTGTGTGTGTCTGTGTGTGTGCATGTGTGTGTCTATGTGTCTGTGTCTGTGTGTGTGTTTGTGTGTGTGTTTGTGTGTGTGTTTGTGTGTGTCTGTGTGTGCATGTGTGTGTGTTTGTGTGTGTGCATGTGTGTGTGTGTCTGTGTGTGTGCATGTGTGTGTCTATGTGTGTATGTGTCTGTGTGTGTGTTTGTGTGTGTGGTTGTGTGTGTTTGCGTGTGTGAACAGTATAATTAAAAAAACAAGTCAGTTAAATACCAAAGTTGGTATTTAAGTTCGGCATCTTCCACGGTTCCAACACGAAGATTTTCCAGAAAAATCGCCTCGCCTCCGTCTAAAATTTACGTGGACAAATTTTCGAAAACACTTATTTTGTTGGAAATGGATCTCGATTTGGATTAATATACACATCATGTTTAAGTTATTTGCATGTTATTGGCTCAACGCAAAATCCAATCATAAGCTTGCCACGCCTTGCGGTGTTGCATAATTAAACACACTGTGAAATCACACTGTACAGCCGGTGATATGAATATTATTTTCACCCACAAAATATATTTCTAGTAAGTCAGCTATCACCCGCAGTTCAATATTGCGTCTACTGAAATAAAATGTATAGACATCTTAAATTTTCTGGGAATAGTCTGAGAAGTGCTCTTCATTCTTAATGTCTTCTGCATAAATGTTAAACCGTATAAGAAGGATGTCTTACCGTACATAGAATGTAAATCGTATTGACTCATACAGTTTATGTGAAATACAATGTTTTCTAGCGTTTTAAGGTTTCTTCAAGGCAGATATAGTTGAGCATATTCTGCTTTGGGTAAGGATGGGGCAGACGGATTCTTGCTAAGAATATTTAGTGCACTATTCGTATCAATGTTGGTATCACTGTATATCGAGAATCTGTGGATATGTTACGGTCACGTCGACATATTGTGGAAAGGATCTGTGATTATAGCAAAGCAAACGTGCAATCTACAACACAGATGAAACGTGTAAGCTACTTGTCATCTAGTTACTTCAACTGCAAGATTCCATTCGTCACACAACGTTTTTATGGAAAACGAAGACGTAATCTAATGTTCTAGATACACACAGGGATCCAAGTATCGGTGATGAGGATTACTAGAGGAAATGGATTATATTTTGCTTGACCACACTACGGGACAGATGGACACGGCTTGGTAGGACAAAAGGAAAGCGTACTTTTCGTCTCATAATTAACTCAACACAACTTTTAAAACATTTATAGATATGAACCATATCTAAATAATGATTTGCATCATATTTATTGAAGATCCGTTTTCATTTTTACACGAAAATAGAGAATCCCAAATAATGGGAACACTATACAGGAAGGTCAGATTCAAGCTTCTATATCCTCGATAAGCTCCAAACAGCAAAATCCTCTTCCAACAACTTCCCGGTGTGGTAGAGGTAAACCAGGAACCAAAACGAAAACCAGAAAATCTGATTTTATATCAAGCTCAGAATTTATGATTTATCTAAAAGCTAAGAAAACTGCCCGCGCTGAAAAGGAAAAGGTAGCAGTAGCAGCGAAAGCCCGGAAAGTTAGAAAAGCCTTGCCTATAATAGAATATCTGCAAGGAATTCCAACAATGTTACAAAGGAGAGGACTGCAGTACCTTAATTCTGGAAACTGATACTACGTTAAGCGTGTAGAGAACAGAAATTTTCCATATTCTGTGTGTCATAAGTGTATGAGTGAATAAAATGTTGGTGCCCCCGAATGGGGCAAACGGACTTTGATATGCTTCAACTAAGTGTTCTTTTCCTATTCTTGTATCTTATTTAAGAAGAATCGATTCTGAATTTGTTTAAATGCATGTTCAGTGCTTCTGTTAAAAAGCAGTTTGTGTTTCTCTAATAATTACTGTGAACCTGAGTATGAAGAATGTCCTTTACCCTATATAATACTTAGTGAACACAACTAATGCACTTCGTGGTAAAGCAACTTGTACTTCTATTTGAGATCGAGCGAAATGACTCCGCGGCAACTGTGGAGCTCCCAGGTCCCTGGTTCGATCCCTGTCGCGATGATCGCTAACCTCGTTTTTTCCCGCTCGGTAGGTGAAATTCTTCTATCACGAATATTCTGTCCATTATTTCCTGTCTTAATCATTTACTTTCACCCTGATACCGAAATTTATAGCTACATTTAAAGGATTAATTAATTAAAATAAAAGGAAAATCAAACATTTAATAATAATAATAATAATAATAATAATAATAATAATAATAATAATAATAATAATAATAATAATAATAATAATAATAATAATAATAATAATAATAATAATAATAATAATAATAATAATAATAATAATAATAATAATAATAATAATAATAATAATAATAATAATAATAATAACAATAATAATAAACTATTGTAATGATTTTAAATAAATACTAATAAATATAGGGTTAAAAGGAACAAAAAGGGGATAGCCTCATAAATGGAAATAGCGAAACTAAGGTATTTTTCCGAGAGCGTCGCGG
>CM060964.1:245020993-245080993 GCA_030765045.1 Tenodera sinensis | reverse complement strand
CTTGCGCCCGTTCCAACAGAGGTACCTAGTAACGTGTAAGCTTAACATTCCGTTTAAGATGTAATACTCGCTGGTTCCAGTGAACATTTGCAGAAGTTCAAACGTCAGCTGTCTAATTACGAATATATTAAAAAGCGATGTGATAACATCTATATTAGTAGTAATTTCATCGAGTGTTTAACATCCATGTTAAATACGCGGGTAGAACCTAGTAATGGGGTCGATGTTTACATGTTGGGCTATAAAATGCGGATTGCATAAAACTCGAGAAAAAGGGGCAGTTGACTCACCTGGTATAGGTTAAGTATCAATATAACCGTTTTCCGTCAGTTTCCGGCTCCCTCACAATTTGAGTACCTTCTCAAGACGTTCATCAGTTATGTCTACAAAACTAATGATTTCACTGTGAGCAAATCAAAAGTTGTATGAAGTTTCGAAATGGTACTTCATAATTTTGAAGCTTAAGTCAGTTATCACGAAAATTACCCAACAGTTGTCAATTTTTAAGCAATTTACATGTTCCAGACAATTATAGCCTTAAACTGTGTTGTGATCATATTGCGGCTTTTCATTGGTTAATTTTCTATGGCTATAGCTTGAGAACCAACGTACTATATCCTATGTACTAACCTATATCCCTTAAGCTTTTATCTACAATTTGTCTCAGTACTAGGATCCCATTGTACGATTTGTTCGTATAACATGGAGAGTAGCGATGGTTAGTTGTATTCGTGAATAAGATCGACATTAGTGTCGTATTACTAAATTCCCTTTCTACTACATTTTTACTTTGTCTTCTAGGTACTTATAGTCAGTGGAGGAAGTATTGTATTCCATCCAAAAATGATCTTCCACCCGAAACAGATATTTTGAGACTCCATGAATCCAAAAAGGCGCTTGTAGAAAAAAGATTTGTGTAATTGAGTGTGATATGTGTGTCTTTGTGTACGTCTCTCTGTGAACAGCATTAATGGAAAATGATATTTAAGTTCAACATCTTCCAAGGATGTGACACGAAGAGTTAGAAAGTATCCCCATACCAAACTATCCTTTATATGGAACATTTATTAAAATTTTGACTTTTTCACAAGTGACTCTAAAGATGTTGATTAAATTACCACGTGTTTAAGATATTTTCATAACAAATGAAGTGTATGTCTTTAATTTTCTCGCAATAGCCTCTGAAGTCATCTTCATTTTGAATGACTTTTGCATAACTAGTAAAGCGTAAGAGAGGCGAAGTCTTACTATACGAAAATGTAGATGTTCTTTGTTAATGTTTGAATTCTTCAATACTTGGGCTACTTTTCCCAAGTTGAAAACGTCATTGTACTTTTTTTTTGTCCTGGTCATGTAAAGAGGATGGAATTTTAAGGCCATCACATAGCGACTAGCTCTTAAAAGATTTGAGTATCGATTATGATTATGATAATGATTATTATGATGATGACGATGATGATTATTGTTATTATTATTATTATTATTATTATTATTATTATTATTATTATTATTATTATTATTATTATTATTATTATTATTATTATTATTATTATTATTATTATTATTATTATTATTATTATTATTATTATTATTATTATTATTATTGTTATTGTTATTGTTGTTATTATTATTAATTATTATTGCTACTATTATTATTATTATTATTATTATTATTATTATTATTATTATTATTATTATTATTATTATTATTATTATTATTATTATTATTATTATTATTATTATTATTATTATTATTATTATTATTATTATTATTATTATTATTATTATTATTATTATTATTATTATTATTATTATTATTATTATTATTCATTCTCCAAAAGCTATATGAATCATGTTGCACACCAAATGGCATGTTAGGGTTATAAATACACGTACAAAATCAAACAAATAATAAATGAACTTATTACACATAATTTTTTTATGTTCTATTTATATACCGTCTTTAACATCTAAGATCATATGGGCTTCTTTTTGTGTTTCGAATAATTGCACACATGTCCACTCACTTTGCAGTGCTTTCGAACTTTGAGTCATCTTATTGTTATTGCATTAACTTCACACACACAAATTCAAACTCGCACTCATATCCTCACATTTTAGGTAGGATAGGGAATAATTCTGGGTAAAGAAAAATTCTCATCTTGAGTGGGGAATTGAACCCGCGAAGGTTAGCATGGTAACCTCCAAACTACAGAAGCAGTCTGCAAATATTTAAATGGAGGAATAAATGCTACAAATAAAAGATAAAAAATAAAAGGTGAAACATGACTCAATTATATTGGTTTTACAATGATAGAGATGTCCTAGTAATATGTTGTCGATTGTACTGGAGCAGCAGATGGAATACAGTTTGTAATGACATTTTATACTTGCAAATAAAACCATGTAGTGATTCTAGATGAAAACGTTGCATGTAACTTCCATTATAAACGCCTATAATTTGGCGTGAAATACTTGCAAGAAATGTGATCAAAAACTGAAGGAAAAATATCTTGTTAGCTGTCCATTTAAGCTACTTAACCTGAGGTTATTTCACTTTTCAACTATTTCTTTCTTTATAATTTTAATATGAATTTTGACATAACAAATTCAGGTTAGATTTCGCAGAACGTTTTTGGATCTGATCAGCTCTATCGCTTTCAACAATTGCAACATGCTCCTTAACCCACGACAGACAAATATGTTTGGCACTTCAAATTATCCTGTTTCTAATTGTATTTGCCAGACAATCGTTATTATGCATGACTTGAATGGCTAGGAGAGAGGCGTTTGAATCACTGTGAATACGTGCATCAAGTTGATTTGCAATGCACCGTTTTATAGTTTGATCTAAAGCAAGCATTTCTGCTTAAAAATTGAGCAGTAGGAGCTGGACAAAATCAATTGTTGAAGATTTTTTATCAAAATCTCTGCAGCTGTAAATCACGAAAGATGTGAATATCGTGTTATAAATATTGTTATAGTAGTTTTGCTTCACCAGTTCACATTGTAAACCAGGACACCCAGGTTCAGGAATGGAACTGTACCTTCCTTAACAAGAGGAATGTGTAGGAAAGCAGCGTACTAGCTGGTTATTTACACAGATACCTGGAACCTTCATTGATCTACCCTTGATAACTACCATAGAGTGGTCATCATTGCATTAAATGCTAACTTATTATTTAGACCCCAGTTAAATATTTGATCCAGAGATTTATTCTTTACTGGCGATAACTGTGATATTTCTGTAGCTTTGACTAATGCCATAGTATAATCTCCCTACTGTATTCCATTATTCCCGACTGCTTCAGGCGCGGAGGACTCGGGTTCGATTCCCGGTACCGCCGAGGTGATTTTTCTACCGCTGGAAGGTCTGGCACGGTGTGCGCTCAGCCTCGTTAGCCTCCTGAGGTACCAATTGAGGACAGTGGCGGCTTGTGGCTGGGAAATCAGGTGAAGAGTTATGGGAAAGAAAAGTATACCTATATTTATAAAACATTTAATAATTGTACTGACCTATTTCTTGTACATCAAATCAATCCTTCGGTCCTTTAAGACTGCAAACTTGTCGGTGATGTCTTCAAAGAATGGCTTCGGTTTTATTAATTACACTAGAAGTTATTTCTGAATCAAAATACTCGCTAAAGAAGAAAGTCTCTTCTGATATTGCATTCCTCAGGTATGTTTTTATACGCTTTAAACAAGAAAAGCTTCGGACTATGGATGCTATATTAGAAGAGATTGTCAGAATAAGGGAGAACAGCTTATAAATATCCGTAAAGATGTCCCTATCCCAATAAGCATTTCTAAGATCTTTCCGATTGGGAATATTTCTGTGCTTATCATCAGCATACACGATAGAAAGGTCATTTCTTAAACGTTGTGTCTTGGGGATACAGACCCAAAGAAATTTAGCAAATTTTCAAATGCACTTGAAGGAAAACATGAGTGTTATTCTTCAAATTTTCTAGTATTGGCCAGGCAAACAAATTGAATTTTTTCACAACGCAATACATTAGGTATTCTTTCTCTTTTATCTCTTGATGTAACTTAAACAGTGAATGTATTGTAAAACATTCGACTGTTGAAATGAGTTAGTTTTTTGCGCCACTATAAAATACATGTATACTTTATGTAGTAACTAATCATGCATGCAGTAGCATAACCTTATTGTCTGGCAATTTTCTTCTTCTCCTTCTGCTCCTCCTCTTCTTCACCACATTCGTGTCTCCATTTCATGTATTAGGTTTACTTGCTGTTTTTGGTTCAGAGACTTTTTTTCTTTCTTTCTTTCCTTCCTTCCTTCCTTCCTTCCTTCCTTCCTTCCTCCCTCCCTCCCTCCCCCCTCCCCTCCCCTCCCCTCCCCGCCCCTCCTTCCCCTCCCTCCCTTCCTCCCTCCCTTCCTTCCTTCCTTCCTTCTTCTTCTTCTTCTTCTTCCTCTTCTTCTTCTTCTTCTTCTTCTTCTTCTTCTTCTTCTTATTATTATTATTATTATTATTATTATTATTATTATTATTATTATTATTATTATTTCGTCTTCTTTTTCTTCTTCTTTTTCTTCTTCTCTCGGAAGAAGAGGGCTGCCTTATATTATCTATTTTTCCTCCATTCTTAAGGAATGTTCAAGCCTATTCTACCTTTCAATATATATTCATTTACTTATTTATTTATCTATAATTTACTGATCCTGGTTTTAATTTTTTTCTTAAATCTTTTCTTATTCGTCATGGTCTAATACAACCGTAGACTGTATTTTGTAAGATTTATTTTTTATACTAAGATCTGGCTAGTATTTAACGAGGTGAACGCGGCCATTAATATTTAGTTTCATTTAATTTTAAGTACTTATTTTAATTCTGAGCATTTTTTCTTTATAAGCATTAATTTGGATCCGTTTAATTTTACTTTAATTACACTATTGTAAAACATACATCACAATCTAGTTAAAATACGTCGTTCATTCCAACAGTGTATTATTTTGCAGCAATTTTTTATCTGACAGATTCATTTCCTGTAGAGAAGGCAAGTTAGGATAGTATGTTTTAGCTTCATTTATACTCCTATTTGTGCGTGTAAAGCGACCATTGTGTTCAAAACCATTAATTTTGCCAGATCTTAGGAAAATGAAACATAAATAAATTACATCATAAGATATAACAGATTATAAATTTGCTAGCATAATAAAAATAGCTTACTAATCTTATTAAAAATGAAAAGGTGTGTCCGCTGGAACGTTGCATAATTTGGTTTTCCTTTTCCTTCTTATATACATTTGTATCCTTCGGGATGTGCTGTCTATTCTGTATTTATGTCTTTGGCCTCAGTATTTGGATTCTGTTTTGGATGTGGATATATTTTGGTTTTCAGCTTTTACAAAGAAAACATGTCCATATTTGTGTGCATGAGTTACACGGGCATCATTTGTTTCTTTTAAGATAAGTAGTGCTAGCTCTGTTGAAATGAATTCTTGTCACTTTCTGTGGTTGGAGCGTGGGACAGACAGGTTGTATCACCCTTCACTCGTAATCGGCAGGAGTCATGTCCACATCTAGCACATCTAGTGTGTTTGGAGTGCTCCATTCTAATGTTTTCATCATCATCATCATCATCATCATCATCATCATCATCATCATGACGATGAAGAACATTTCACGGTTTAAGCCACCAAGGCTCGTTCCAGCCTTGTAGAATTTAATTAAGTGTTCTACCCATCTGTTTCTCGGTCTGCTAATATTTCTTTTACCTAATGGTTTGAAATCTAAAACTAATATTTGGATGCGACTATCATTCCTTCTATCAACATGTTCCTTCCAGTTATTTGTCAATTGTTTTATTCTGTCTGTTAACTTAAAGGTATTCAGTTCATTTCGAATGTCTTAACTTCTTTTGTTTTATCTAGAAGATTACATACTGTAACATTCCTTAACAACTTCATTTCAGCTGTTTCAGTCATTTGTTCTTTTTCCAAAATTCGCTGCCATATAATAATTTAGGAACTTGCATTACTTTATTAGTTTCTCTCCTTGTATGTTTAAAGATCTCATTATGGTGCCACATACACTGTTAAATTTATTAATTTTATTTCAAATGTCATTACTTTTAAATAAGAGATATTGCGACCAAGTTAATTAAAGCAATTGACTTGTTCAACTGGTTTTGCTTCTTATATGATTTTTGCCATTGAAGGCTAAAACTTTTGTTTTGTTTATAGATATTGTTAAACTATATTGGTGGGCCGTGTTGTGTAATATATGTAGCACTTTTTTGTAAACCATTTTCTGAGTTAGATATGAAAACTTGTTGGTCTGCAAATAATAGGGTACCTATCTAAATGTCTACTTCTAGTGCGAATCTAATTTTATCTGCCAATTAGATATAGCATCGTGACAGTAAAAGAGGGACCCTTATCTTGCTCCTTCGTTTATGGTTGTCATTACATCGGTTTTCATTCCAATTTCTGTCATGATCCTATTTTCTACATGTGTGTTTTCATTATTGTAAATATACGTGACTGTGTTATATAGTCATTGGTCTAAAGCGCATTCACTTTTATTGAAGCAAATACAATTCAGAGCGGAAAATTAAATATTCCTAGACAGGCCACTAAAAATTGGGATGTTTTCAAATGCAAAAAAGTCAAGTTTAAGGCCAAACACCCAAGTTAGGATTCAAACAATTAAAATCTCATGCGCTTCACCCACATTACTTTCTCTACCATCGTGTTACAAACGCTTATTCTTCTATCTACTTCACCATAATGGAGACAGACATTTGTGGAAATTGTCTTATTGCATATTCCCTTGTACGTACTATGGGAAAAGAAGAATACAGTAGGTCTTAAGCGATAGTCAAATCTTTTAAGAGCTGTTGCTAGGTGGTGTCTTTAACATTCCATAAATATGGGAAAATTCAAGCCAATAACAATACGTGTCTGGGAAATGGTAAACTCAAAAGAGGACATAAATTTTGTGCTTTAACTATATTTTTGTGTAATAAGATTTTTGTCTGTCTCTTATGGTTACTAGTTATGTGAAAGTAATTCAGAATGAAGAGTACTTCAGATGCTATTTCCAAAAAAATCAAAATATGCATTTCATTTATCATGAAGTTATCTTCAACACATGCCAATTTAATCAAAATCATTAGAGCTATTTTTGAGGAAATCAAAATTTTTGAAAATTTGGTAGTTTGAAGTGTGGATACTTTGTTTTAAAATCGTTGTACCCCATTCTTGGAAGAGCTGAACTAAAATACTAAGTTTGCTACATTTTTCGTTTTTGAATTATGCTGTTCACAGGCAGACAGAGAGACACACACACACCACACACGCACGCACACACAGACACACATACACATTTTTCTTCTTTACCCGTTTACCCTCCCTTTATGTAGGACTTACACTCCCTAGGACTTACAAGCCTGTGCTTAGGGTCAAACGCCTGTCGGGGAGCAGAGGGACCTCTGGACCGGACAGGGTGAAGCAGGTGGTCAGCCAAGCACAAGGTATGATAGTGAGGAAGAGGGTGATATGAAATGCAGGCGAAATCAATGATTAGAAATGTGATAATGGAGCAATTGGTGGAATCAGTGGCGGGAGAAACCGGAGAACCCGTAGAAAACCCGCCCTGACGCCACTTCGTCCACCACGAATACCCCATGCGGGTCCCTGGGATCGAACCCAGGCCGCCTAGGTGGTAAACGAACGCTCTAACCAGTCGGTCACTGCACCGCCGGCCTTGTTCTGTAGACGCTTTTTGTATTTAGGGAGTCTCAGTACATATTTTCGCTGAAAGCTCGGTAATGAATTTTTGGGTGGAATACAATACTTCCTGTAAGTACATAGTAGAGAAATTAAAAAGCAGGAATATTGAATATGATGTTTTTTTTAACCTAAGTCATCATCTTTCATATCCCTTTCTTTTAAGACAGCATATATTGCAGTACGAGTATAAAAACTGCATTATTGAAGAATCGAGGGATAGTTTGAAAAAACAAGACGAAGTTGCACATTTTCTGGTTACCAGACTGTTATTAATTCTATACACATTTATCCACATCATTTATTTTGCAGACCATGTGTTTTATTACACCGAACGAATTATTATAAATAAAACAATTTCTAATGAACTTATTCATCGTCGTCTAGGATTTTCGGTAACTCAATGCTCTCAGCTCTAGATAACTAACACAGACTTAGAGGTAGATTAGGTAACGGAGTGAGTCCTAGAACCTCGACCCGCAATTAGATCTTTTGTATATACACCCTCAGAAGGAACGGATGAGATGAAGGAACTGCAGGAAACGTATGGGCTGTAGGAACGGATAGCGTAGGCGGCAGAGACATCCAGCGTTCCCTAACATTTACAGGCTTGACCACCGCTCGTGGAGGCCTGCTCAAGCCACTAAGTGTGGCTCATAGGCCCCTTCCAGAGGGAACCGGCGAAAGCTCGGCTCTGCAGTGGAGGTCCACAAGACCACCCTCTGGCGGAGCTGAAAAGAAGTTCCAACTTACAAGCCATCTGCCAGACATACAGCCCGAGTCGTCCTGTCACATGAAAGAGGGAGACGAAATGAGAGGAAATTGGAGAGAGGAGGGCCTAAGTAGAAGATACCATACCAACATGCCCCTTGCCGAGCAGTCAGAGTGGGTGACCACCAGGAATTGAACCCGAGACCTCCTGAAAGCGAGACTCGCGCATTACCGCCGAATATTTCGTTCAGTCGTGCGATGATTTAGTAAGATGGTGTAATGCAAGACGATTTTAATCAATGAATGTTCGAAGGTTGATGTCTTTCACAAAGGCAGCCCGTGTTTTCTCTGGGTACTCCGGTTTCCCCCGCCGTTTATATCACCAGTTTTCCTTTTTTCCGTTTCGTCCTCATTTCATATCATCTCCTTCCTTACTCTCATGCCAAGCCTAGGGCTGATCACCCATCCTGGCTACTCTTTCTAATGCAGAGTTTATCTGCCCCTCGAGAGTATCTGAGACTGGACGTCCACTTCTAGCGTAGACAGAGAAAGAAGAAGAAAACGAAGAAGAAGCTAGCCGAACATATAACAAAAGTCTATTTCACGTAGCTCACAACATGTTTGCGAAGACAAAAACCTCCTCCACAATCTATACCAAAGGGCTCATGAACGTGTGGCGAGAAAAAAAAAAAAAAAAAAAAAAAAAAAGATAAAAGTCATTTCACACATAAAAAACCCCATTTCACATTACAGCCACCAAATTTATGCTCTTAGATGCAATTTTACTTCCTTTTCTTCAATATCATGGAAAATGTAGAAACCACGTGAATGTGCAAAAACAATTTTACCATTGATAAAATAGATGCATTTCTGGTTACTACGATAGCTCTTTTATTTTATGTTCCTTTAATTTTAACTGGCATGGTGTAATTCTTGCGTCTAAATACATCAAGTGTATTATTTACAGTGTAATCACTCTCACACTGCATAAAATTGCCGTGATTTGTCCTTTGCAAAGCATGTATGATTTGTTACTGTAATATCAGAATGAAATCTGACAACTGTAGACGCTGAAACGAGTGATGATTGAACGCTGTACACACATTTGTTTTCCTGCACTGACATTATTACTTCAGTAAGTCTTCGCAAAGATCGTTAACAAGCTTGCTCAATCATGCATGGCTAAATTGAATCTGATTGTGTTACATGGTGGACATGATTAAATACGGCAGATTGACATGAAAGTTAGGCTGATCTAAAAGAGGCATAATAATAAAGGAAAAACAGGTAAGAATCAAATTAAAACCAATCTCACTTGCATGAACATGGGTAATAAATAACAATGGAAACAAATATGATACTAGATTTCTGGTAGAATGAGAAGTCGACAAGTATACAAGACGATCAAGCCAACATGTAAAGGGTCATTCAAGAGTGAAACTGGAACGTATTCGTGACGTATGCTCTCATTATAACATAACTAGGGATTTAGTGATAATAAACACACAATATGCAGGCGGTAATTAAAATAGAACGTTTTTATCCCGAAGATATTCGTCATCGTTTTGAATAGGCTTAGCTAATAAAATGTACGCCATCTTTAAATGTAATCTTACATTAATTACTTAAATCCCATATTGAATAGTAGGCCGACGTAAGCCCTTCAATACCTAGAAATTGTCTCCGAGTTATGTGAGATAGGTCATCATGTAAATGAAGGCGTTTAACAATTTAAGCGAAAGTTTAACGTATTAATTTTATAATGTCTTGAGCTATAACATGACCGTCTTCACATTGCTTACTGAAAGGAACTGACTGATTACAACTGAACTCTCTTAGACTTTACTTTAAAATGGGATAACAGTCGCCTCGTTAACCATATTGTTTCAAATATATGTTAAACAAATTGTTGTAATCAGAAATAATATTAAATGAATAATAGATATACCGAGTGAGAAAATAAAATTGAGACTCACTCAACCCACAGTAGAAAAGTTTCAAGCTTGTTAAGCAACAGAAATATTGACAGTATCGATTCAGACAGAAGCAGCTTATTGTTTTCAAAAGAATAAAAGTGACTCAAAAAGCTTGTAATGAATTCTTACAGATCGGGGGTGTTTCTTAAGCTGGGGCAAACAGTGGATGCCTATCGTGTTTGAAATGGCTTCAAATAACGACTTCCTTAACATTATTTAGATGAAGACTTAATTAATAAGTATTTATTTTCAATAAAATACAACAGTAAAATGTTATAAGGCTGTACCAGTGTTTATGTTTAAAAGTAAAACTTAGCTAACGTATGAAAGAGACAAATGTAAGGCACAGTTTGTGGAAATGACTGTTTTGTAGTGTTAAACGCCCGCTTTTACTACATACGGCACCACAGTCGGTGACCCTGATGATACATGGAATGAAGATGGAGCACCGGTGGAATGAGATGGTGGGGGAAACCGGAGAACCCGGAGGAAACTCGCCCCAGCGCCGCTTCGTCCACCACCAATCCCATATGCGGCTACCTGGGATCGAACCAGAGCCGCTTTGGTGATCTAACCACTCTGTTACGGCGCGGCCTGATGGAAATGACATTTATCCATAGAGTGAAAGAATGTACAAGAGTGAATTTGATACGAAATGAAACTATTGGTGAAGAATTAAGTGTGTATGACAAAATGGAAAATTTAAGAGTATAAAGACCATAGGAGAGTCACCTAGATTGAATGAATACTGAAAAATCTAGTCTTGGTGAATAATTGTCAGCCTCAAGGTAGAAGTGAAGTTGGACGTCCGAGGAAAACATGGTCATGGGCTGTGAAGACGGAACAGGAAAGAATGTCTAATCCTTGCAGGGATCATGATGATGGTAATGACGGAACGACGATTTAGTTTCAGATATTTATTCGAACACAGTGAAACAATTCTAGTTTCTCGCCAATGCAACCGAAAGATGGATATTTTTTGAGAAGATAAATGTCTTTTCCGAAGGCGAATGAAAAAAGAATACAGTAACAGTTTTACACATGACCATAACCAAACCTATAAAAGAAGTGCCTGTGTAAAGAAAAGTTATCGGTGATTCGTGTAAGCGGCTTTATAAAATGTTACACTGAAAAGTAATGAAAGCAGATACACCTAACAGTATATGAAACGATTCTAGTATTATATTATAGAGTACGCAAGAGAACAAGGCGTCCAAAGCTTCCAGAAGTTCATAGCAGGCTCGAGGTGCACTCAGTTTTCTTACAATAATAACGATAAATGATCAATTTAATATCCTTTAATTAAATTATTAAATTATGGGTTTCTCAATTGAAAGCATTTTTGAGTTCGTAAGTTGCATACTGTGTTCTTTGACAGTGCTTCTAAAAGAAGTTCAACATTTTTTCAGCAGGTTTCCACAATTCATTGACGAACGGTATGAAGCAATAGTGCTCCATCTGTCCAACACTGTGGTGCAGGGGTAGCGGATCTGCATTTTAACTCCAGAGTTCAAGTTTAATTTTCGTCGAGGTGAGTTCCTGGATGAAGTTTTTATAGTATCACTATCGGGGTTTCCTCATCCTCATGAGAAACATTTCGGTGAATTCTTTATTCATTGTATGCAATCTCATTAGAGCATAATTCTACCAATCATTGACAGTTTCACAGACTAGTCTTTGGTGACGGGTTCAAATATAAAAAGGTAATTGGGACCTAATTCATGGCATAGTAAACACAATGAAGCAAAATATAGAAATCGTTCTACATATCCCTAATTGAGTACCAAATAAGTTCCGTTGCGTTTCCTCACAACTGTGTTTCTGCAGTTCACAATTATTATTTTCGATCCCCTTAACGCCAGTCGTGTACACAAACGTGAACCAGAAGTTTTAAATACCAGCTTTTCGTATGTAGAACGCCAACGAATTTATCAGAACAATAAATCCAAAAGGCACATGGAAAATTAAATTGTGAAAGAATATTTGAAGAAATAAAAAAGCAAAGATCATCTAGGATTAATACAAATACCGCAGACCT
Source organism: Tenodera sinensis (assembly GCA_030765045.1). NCBI lineage: Eukaryota > Metazoa > Arthropoda > Insecta > Mantodea > Mantidae > Tenodera > Tenodera sinensis. The sequence goes on along the minus strand of CM060964.1, from coordinate 245,068,509 downwards.
CAGTAAACCAAAGCGCTGTTATGTGCAACAAATATTTGGAGTGTTGAACAAATTCTTGGAACCCTTTGAATCTCTCTTTAAAGAGCAATATTCATGGTATTTGTTTCTATATTTGTCGTTAAAATCAATTTATCAGCGTGTTGACAGTTTCTCCTATAGGTTTTAAACTAAGATACTTCAAAATAAAATATTCCCTACAAATGACGGATAAAACCTTCAAGGAGTTTTTATCGTGTAAGCCATTCGTTTGCTATGATTTTATAACCTGGTACAAAAAGTTGTTCCCGACTAAAATGACAGGCAATGGTGTGAAATAAGAACAAATAATTGAGATATTAACATGTAAATAAACATGTAAAACCTCTTAGAGCTGCTTCTAGATGTGTCACGCAAGAATCTCATCGATTGTAAAAAGAAACAAAACCAGTTGGACAGCTGAACATGTGTGCCTGCAGTGTGTGTCTTATACAACAGCACTGGCTGTTATCTACGGCTTCGCACTGTGCCATTTTGGACATTTGTAACCTACATATGACGCGGAATGCACTTTCTTCTCGAAGCAGAGCCAAGGACGTAGAGAAGCAGTGTTACTGGTGGGAGGTGCAGCTGAACTTAGTGTTCAGGTGTAACTGCTAGCAGTTGTTCCAGTGAAGAATTATGAGATCTTTATTTCAGCGTATGCGTGGTGGATGTGATAATGAACAACACAGTTAAGTTGACGAAAAATTAAACGGAGCCATAATAGTCCATTTTAAGTAATTGCCGACTGTTGAAGTTGAAGAACTAAACTGCTTCTGAATTTTATCACTCGAAATGGTAACTATTGAGTTATATCTGCTATACATAACAATGCGAAGTTTCGTTGTCGGGAGTCGCAGAAAATGCCCAGCTGAAAGTTTCCAGACGGTGATCTATAATAATCTATATAATCTATATAATACTAGTGCGGTCTTTAAGCGCTGCAGCTGTTGATCACAGTTAACAGTTCTACAAGAAGAGCCAAGCCTTACCGCCCAGCCGCTGCGTCCCCTATCTCAGCCCACTACAGGCGTCATTGTGGTGCAGTATTGGAGGGTGGTAAGTGGTCAGCATCCCGATGACCTGGGGCCGCTACTTTTCTACCAAGTATCTCCTCAATTGGTCCCCCCGGGATCTAACGAGGCTGAGTGCACCCCGTACCAGACCTCCCAGAGGGGATAAAATACCCATGCTTGTACCGGGGATCGAACTCGGGTCCTCCGCGCCAGAGGCAGGCGCGCTTCATCACTATACATCAGACTAATTAATTATCAGTCCAAACATTAACTGGCAATAGGTGAAAGTACACGAAGAAAGCGAAAGCTATCTGCAGGAAAAATTATGGCACGGTTTTCTAGGATTCTCATAGCGTGGTACTCATAGACTACCTCCAGAACAGAGAGCTAGCATAGGTGCACTTCACTGCTGGAGCAATTGAAACATTCGTCCACATCTTGCGAAAAAGAAAGTTCTCCTTCATCACGACAATATGCTTTTACATACGTTTGGGATTGTTGCTGCAATATGCATATATGACCTTCGTCTTCAAGTGCTTCCACCAGCCACATTCACTGTAAATTTAGTTCCCAGCGATTACTTTTTGTTCCCAAACTCAAAGAAAGGGCTGGGTGGTCGACGGTTGACATAATTTTATGACGTTGAAGCTGAAACAATTTATTTTGTACAATGGGACAAATTGTGTTTAACTGAGGGTAACAACGGGTTTGAAAGTTGTTGGACTAAATGTATTGATTTATCAGGTGATTACGTGTAACAAATTAAACATGAATAATTTAAAAGTTAAAAAAAAAGCATACTAATTAATTGTTGTTTCTCACAAGGACGTGTGTAGGACAAGGGTTTGCACCGTGGTAGCGGTGTAATTAATTGATATAACTACGAAGAAAGGAAGCGAAGGAAATGCGGGCCCTAACACTGGGGTATCGGCAGGACTAACATTGAATAATCTTTATTAACTAATCCTGTATTAATATGAAATTACCAAATGGCTAAACTAGGTGAGACATTCCCGCTTCTTAATCAGATAGAACAATGAAATACAGAATTTTGGCACACTTGAAACCAACCTGACCCGCACACACAAATTATCGCCCCATACGAGCTGTACCCAAAACCCAACATAGAATAGGTGCAGCCCATGTAGCTTCACGGTCAGACTCAGCAAAGATAAGGGAAATCAAAACTAGGCCCAGAACGTATAACTCACCCCGAAGTATGCATGTAGTTGTCCGCCCTGTCAGAGATCAAGCACACGTTCCCGAAGCCAGGACTTCGCACGGGTCTTGCTGTCGCCTTTATCGCCGCGCTACCAGCGGTAGCAGTCGGTACTAATTGTAAGAGAGTACAACCTAGCGGAGAATTTATGAGTGAACCGAAATAAAATATATAATTAATAGATATGTGCGGTCGGCACAGGCTGAAAGGTAGAATCAAACAGAAGCATTCAATACCATAGCCGGCCTTCGAACTGCGGATTTTGCGGTTTCCGTGCCATTTCTTTGCCCAACTGAGCAACTATGGTAAAATGCCGGTACGACATTAAATTCCCAAACTGATTTTCATTTTTCCTGGTAAACCACAAGGAGCTCTCAAATCATATTTGGGATAACATATCAAAATAGCAACTTATGTCGTAAGTACTTTTTACGTAACCTCTGTTAGGTCAATCAATGATAATTAATTGTTCTTTCCAACAAGGCCGCGTGTAGAACAAGGTTTGAAACATAGGATCATATTGACAAATAGAATGCCACAGCTGGGATTTGAACCATGGATATAATTTGAGCTCTTATTGAGGTTCATCGGGAAAATGTGAGTCACTTAAGGAATTCAATGTTGTACCGGCATGACGCTTTGATAGATCAATTGTTTACGAAAGCGGAACATCCGTGGTTCAAGTTCAGGCTATGACTGGAAATTTCAGTTTCATTTTACTGTTGTCTCTTAAGTCTTGTTTTCTAGGGTAAATTGAGATCTTCATATAGCATCTTGAAAATATGCTGAACTTAATACCAAATTTCATATTTTATCGATATTTCGTTTTTGTGTTACGCTCTTCACACACACACACACACACACACACACACACACACACACACACACACACACACACACACACACACACACACACACACACACACACACACACACACACACACAAAGGTACATCTTTTTATAAAATTGTTTTTTGGCTAGGGAAGGCTTCAAAACATGTTGTTCCGGTGAAATGCCATTAATGAATTTTTGGATGGCATATAATGCTCTAGGTAAACAGAGAATGTGCAAATGCAATTGTTGCTCCAAGAAACCCCATTACAATCACCTGCTTCTCCAAAATCGAAAATGATTAAATAAACTGCGTACCATTTCATCATATGCATGCAGATTATACAAGAGCTGTGTGGAAAAGTGCTCAATTCAGCAGGTTTGAATCATAAAAGAGCGGACACTTCTCTGGAATTAATTACGGAAGAGATGCGCGAAATAGGCGGTTGGCTTTGCATCATGGTGCCGTGGGCTAGGAATACGTGTTTTAATGAGCAAACACGGAGCAGACAAATGGCTGTTCTCGGAGGCGGCGGCCTAGGGTCGAGCGTAGATTAAGAGTGAATCAGAGCGTGTCAGCTAATTAGAGACGGACAGAATATTAATAAGCGTTGGTGTCGGCCATTTTAATTGACCTTAAAAAAGGTTCGTTATTCTAAAAAAGACCTTTAATGACGAATTCACTCGCTACAGTCCTGGAATTTAATGATCCGCTTTGGTTCTACTAACAAGCTTAAGATATACTTTCTGACATCGCAGTAATGGGGACCTGGAGGGCTAGCGTGCTGTATTCATTACTAGAAAACGTGTCATAACCGCAGCCAAATATGTAAATGAACGTTTTACAATTAGACCCGCATAATGGTAATTTTTCTTAACAAGGATGATGAAATTAAACTTTAAACGTTGGACTGTGGTAATATTGGCAAGATGGTACCATCAATACAACCTGAAAAAGTATGGAAAGCAAACAAAATGGGTGGGTCCATTGGTTAGGTTTTGGCCAAGGTCGCGGTTCAAACCCGGCCCAGACCGGTGGTTTTTACGTAAATGTGCTTGAAAGCAACAGTCTCATGTCAGCAGATTTCCTGGCATGTAAAAGAACTCCTGCAGGACGAAATTCCGGCACACCAGAGGCATTGATGTGATCGTGGCAATTGAGCTAACACTACATCAAAATATTTTTTTCACAAAATGTGTGTTTTAATGAGTTCTACAAGTTATTTCCAAAGAATTAAAGATATACATTTTATTTGTGATGTAAATGTATTACATATGTGGTATTTTAATAAAAATTGTTAAAGGTTTGTTAACAAAATAAAGATTTAGTATTTCGAAAAAATGCCCGTATAAAGGGTAGTTAGGAATGGGACGTTTTCTTGAGAAACTTTGTGTCGTACCTTTGGAACTTAAATACCAAGGTTTTTATCCATTTTATTTTTGACTTACGTTGTTCACAGACATACAAATATATATATATATATATATATATATATATATATATATATATATATAGAGAGAGAGAGAGAGAGAGAGAGAGAGAGAGAGAGAGAGAGACTCACATTAGACACAAAACACACGGACGAAAATTTATCTATTTTTTTTTTAATTCAGGAGCTCCAAAACATATGTCAGGTAAAATCTCAATATCGAATTTTTGGTTCGAATACAATAATCTCTACCTGTTATGTAGTTAGCGTCTTCTAAGATCATATTGAAGAAAATTCACCCGTTTAATTCATCTTTTACGTAAAAAATTGACGTTTTTTGTATTATCTCAAAAATGGCTCGAAATTTTTCATTAAAATACCATAAGTCTAAGATATTTCCACGATAATTGAAATGCACATATGCACATATTGTAGTCCTTCATACTGAACGACTTGTACAATTCGTAAACAGTAAGAGGAAGAACAACATTTTCCTTATATCATATTGAAGTGTACATCACCATCTTTATTATTGGCTTGAAATTTCAAATACTTCTTAGTTTTTCAACAGGTAAGCCACAATTCGTGTTTTTCTCATGGTCATGCAAAGAGCACGAGGATTCAATCACATAGCGATCTGCTTTTGAACATCTATCGCTTTAGCCTACTGCATACTTCGTATACCTGTAACAAATGTGTAGAACTGTAATATACGTTTAGGTATCTCTCAATTAACAAGAAGAAGATAGAATAATATGTTTTGTAAGAAGAACGAGTAGAGAATCACACGAGTGCGTCAAAGCAGATACTTTCTTTAATTAGTATGATATTGATACAGAAAAATAGAAAGTACAAGTGCTTTAACCTAATATTATAGCATAGGTTTTCTTTTATAAATTACGGAACAAACCACTAAATATAACGTGAATGAAATGTCTAAGAAAAGTGGTTATTTCTGTTTGACAAATGAAAGGTTAACTTCAGTAAAATCCATTTGTCTCAAAGAGTGTTTTTCATTTCTGGGATACAACATTAAGGGCTCTTCTAAACATTTATAAAATGTCTTTAATAACAAGATGGATACGTTAACCTCTGTGTACCTGTCAGTGTGTTGCATAAATCCGGTTTCAGAAAGAAGAAAATAACATCTTGACCATTAATTTCAGTGTGTTTTCTTATATTTAGTACTTGGAATGCACTTGATTCTAAACGCTGTTTAACAGATGTACTTGTTGTACTGTAATGCTCAAAACCAGTAGATAAATAAACAACTAGTTAAATAAATGACATAAGTAAATAAAATTCCAGACAAATTACAGAATCTTCTTTGTAGCTAGATGACTATGTGGTTAACATTTGCATGTTTTACCTCGCCAGTTTTGTCAAGCGGACGTCTAGAACCTTGCAAAATAAAAATATACTATGCTCATGACTGTCTTTACCCACGTTCGTTTATTTTGTATAACCATTCTACAAACTATTTCTACAAAAGTCTGTTCTTTTATCAAGTTAATTACGATGAACGTTTGAATGACTTGTATCATTACTCGTCTAGTTATAGGTATAATTTGAATAATCATATTCAAATGTTTAAAAACTGCCAGCTACACACTGATCTTCAAATTGCAGGTCCTTTTCAATACACCGCGAGAAGTAAGTGAAGGTTAGCAGTACTTCGACACAAGAAATGACAAAATTATTGAGAAGTTCAAAATAATACAACAGATATATCGGAAATGGCCTAGCCACAAAACAATTTACTTGATAAATTACGTGTTTTAAGGGAATCAAGACCGCGCCATGGCTGAGTGGTTAGACCATTCGGCTTTTAACCAAAGAGGTGCAGGTTCGATCCCAGGCGACCACATGTGGGTTTTGTGGTGAAAAAGTGGCGCAGAGGCGGGTTTCCTCCGGGCTCTCCGGTTTTCCCCGCCATTTCATTTCACCGGTACTCCGTTTTCATTCCATCATCAGTGTCATTAGTAAAAGTGGGCGTTAATCGCTAACCCTCCCCCCCTAAAAAAACATGAATTAAGGGAATCTATAGTTTCGTGTGCTGCGTTTTTGCCCCTTATGGTTATTCATACGAAGTTCCTTCCGAATGAAGGGGCTGCACGGGTTATTTACAGAAAATTCAAGATATACATATTTTTCATGTAAATATATCTATTATATGGTATTTTGGTCAAAATCGTTAGGCATTTTCAATGTAAAGGATAGCTTGATGTGTGCAAATTTTCCTGAAACTCTTCGAGTCGTACCTTTGGAAGGCGCTGAACTTTAATACAAATTTGGTATTAATTGTCCGGCTTTTCGCTTTTCAGTTATGCTGTCGTCACACACTCACATACCCACCCATGCACTCGTGATCCTTTTGTAAGTAGCGCTTTTTTAGGGTTAAGCGGTCTCAAAACATGTATTTACATTGAAATATCGGTATCGTATGGAATGCAATACTTCCACTGTTTAGTATAGGTGTTAGAGAATGCACCCCCACGCAAAAAAGAGAGAGAGCAAAAAAATTAAATAAAAAATAAAAAGAAACCTTGAATTCTGTATTTATACCTGGTCATCCACATCCTCTTTCCAGGTCAAACTATTCATTTAATTCATATTTTGCATATGCATCAGTAACACATTTGAGATTTTCCACATTATGAAAACGTAGACACATGCTTAATTCTAAACGTTACACCTTAGTTGGACAAGCATGCATCATTCTCAACATCTAACTCGCGCATTGAAATCCCTTAAAAGACTACATAGCCCAAGTGCGAATTTCGCACTTTCGACTGAATATAAGCTGTGATGCCACGAGCAAAACGCTTATGATGCTATCCATGCACAAAGCCATCCACAAACTCTCTAGAATTATATTCCACTAACGAAACGGAGAGAAATGAGTTTATAGCACGTGTATTCTTTTTCTTTTTCTTCTTCTTCTTTTCCTGATTACCCTTCCCTTATGTAGGACTTACAGGCCAGTGCCTAGGGTCAGACGCCTATCGGGGAGCACAGGAACCTCTGGACCGGACAGAATGAAGACCCGGAAGCAGGTGGTCAGCCAAGCACCAGGTATGATAGTAAGGAAGAGGATGATATGAATTGCAGGTGAAATCGATGATTAGAAACGTGATAATCGAGCAATTGATGGCATGAGTGGCGGGGGAAACCGGAGAACCCGGAGAAAACCCACCCTGATGCCGGTTAAAGGTGAACTATCCGCTGTTCTCCTCATCTTCGTGTCAAAGTGTTCTCAGTTAAGTGCAGTACAGGCCAGAGAGGTAGCCGGGGCAGCCAGTATGTGTGCTATAGAGAACGTAAGCTATTGGAATTCACTAAAAGTCAACTGTGTTACATTTACCGCATTATAGTGCTCTCTGGGTATGTTTGGTAGCACTGTGTTTGTTCAGTTGACATCAATACCAGCAAATACTCCTAAAATATCGCCATGGTAAAGATATGGACATTGTTGGTGCTAATTGCTGCCGTTAGTTGGTGGTATAGGCATTATCTTGCAGGATGTCAGCTGTTGAGTTTAAAGCAAATAATCCTTGGTTGGGTAGTGGCAATTGTATTCCACGTGTGAGTTCATCTCGAACTGTTTTAGTGCCTACATAGGTAAGTGTAATACACTTTAATTCTTGCTGTTACAACACAATTTTCCGTTAAATACAACATGATTAAATATTTAGCGCTGGGAAGTGGTTTAATCAAGTTGTGCTGTTTCAAAACAAGATTTGATTTACCAGCTAACTTGAAGCTAGTAATTCCCATTGTAAGGTTGGCAGTAGTTTAGTTTCGTGTCAACTCGGCCACTTGCATAGCACTAAAATGAAATGTAATATGGCGCCTTTTGTTTGGTTAATTGTTGACAGTCATAACCTGAGCCGCAAATAAAATAGTCTTGTCTGTCTGCTTTCAATATTTTAATTAACTATTCTTCTTTCTCACTAGCATGTTCAAGTAGTAAGTTGGTAAATTGAATCAGACTTGAAAAATAAAATGCCGAAGTTGAAAATCTAATCACCGATCTTCGGCTATCCGGGTCGGCACCGCTAAACTTACTATGGTGAGAAAGTTTACGTGCACTAAAGCTCCCCATATGTAATTATAAATTAACCCTAATATACGTTAATTGAGCTATAAAGCCCGGCATTCATATATGAGATAACCTTGAAGTTCTACTGGAATGTAGATATGTTAGAACTCCTGCAGCTAAAAATATAATTTTCGTCTTTGGTTGTTTGTTCTCTTTAGTTTAAATTTTAAAAATGTTAAATTAAAGTGTATGTTAAAGGGAATGCTGTATTTAAGAAAGGAATTAAACCTTAAGTACAACTTAATTCCAAGCTACACCATTTTCTTTCCAAATGTTGAATTAACCGCATGTTTTGACACTCTGTCACCCATTATTCGCCCCCTAGAGATTGTCACCCCAGTACTGCGTAAATTGTTATATTTTACTAGTTACTAGTAATAGTTTTCATGGAATTTGTAGTAAAATTATTTATTTTGAGAGCCTAAACATGACTTTAACTTTCAATGAAGGAACTAAAAAAATATGGTTTAATGTTTATTCTGTTCTAGTAGGAATAGAATAGGTAGGTATAGTGTTTTAACTGGTGTACAAAGAAACACAAAGTTAACTTATTTACCCAAGTAATGTAATGCATAAAATAAAATGAATATTTTATTTAGCACTTACATTAAATAAACTACTCTAGAACTAACCTAACTTACTTTTATTTAAACCCACAGTAAAATAAAGCAATTCATTACATTTTACAGATGATCAGCCCATATTAACACAACAATATGATAATTTAGAATATGTGTGTAGGAAATTAATTGAAGAATATAATAAATTGGGATTAGTGTTTAATTTTGAGCAATATAGGTGGTAATACAAGGAGAGAAAGCTGAACAAATCATTTACAAAGGATGGACAACATCCGATATCCCAAAATGGCATACAATTACCAACCATATGGGAGGAGAGATGTTGGAAGACCGATGAGAAGGTGGAGAGAGACTTGAGGCCGGAACAGGAGAAGTCTCCTAATCCATGAAGTGTTGTTGTTGTTGATGATGATTATGATATACAAGGAGAGAAACAAGATTTAAAACGTATAGGTCGAAAAGTTTATTCAACATTGTGATGAATGCAATTGAGTTAAAATTGCAAGTGATGGAACACCAAACTTAAATAGCGAATGAAAAAAGGGAAAACTGCTATCTTACATTTGAACGGTAAATTAAGATAACGATAGGACATTTGTTAAGAAAATTTAGTGTGTTTTTCTTACCGATGTTGGTATCACGCTGCACTGAGAATCGTGCATACGTTAGAGTTCTGTCGACATATTGTAGAAAGGATCGCAAAGGAAGCGTGCAATTCATTAACAGAAAGGAAATATGTAACAAATATTTGTGATTTAGTTTCTTGAACTGTAAGCTTCCATCCATTGCACACAAGGTTTTTAATCCAGTTCCAGTTGTTTCTAAGGGCGACATTCAAACCGCTGAAGCAAAATTAGTAAACTTTGTTTCATAAATTTCTGATTATGGTCATGTTTGTGTCGTTTTGAACTAAGCCATCGTGTGAGTAACTGCAGAGGGTAAATACTCTATTGCATTACTGTCACCCCTCTTCCCCGTGCCTGTATTAGGCCCTTAATCCTTAGACTCTACAATTCTATTTCAGTGTGCAGAAAGCATATAAGCTACACAAGATTCAACATTTCGACTCCAATGGTTTTTCTACTTTTGTTAATTTACACTGACTGCTGTCCTTGATAGGTATTTAAAACGCACACAGCTAATTCCATTCTAAATAAATTAAGTCAAGGCTAAAACTGCATCCATATGAAACATCAAATATAAATATCAAAAATTATTTTCTGTAATTATTTGCACCATGATATTATGAAAAGACTGTCTCTGGGATCAAGTGTTAACTCATGTTAAGCTTCCAGCCCAGAGGTCCTGGGTTCGATTCCCAGCTAGAGGGAGGTAATGTTTCTTTAGCCAGATTGTTCCTCATCCACCCTAGAGTCTGGAAGAATTCGTTGTTTGTTTTCCCCCACTTCTTTTTTTTCCGATAACACAACGAGAACTGAATTTCAAAACCATCACATAGCTATCGGCTCTTAAAAGATTTCACCATTGCATAAGTCTACTGCATTCCCATATTTCCATTATATACATACAAGTAAGTACGTAATAAAACTATTTCTACCAATGTTTATCTCCGCTAACATGTAGGAGATAGAACAATACGCTTTTTAAGATTAATTTTTTGAAGAGTAGGTAGAGAAGCTCACGTGTATCTAACACATCCACATTTTCTAACATGTGTAGATAAAGTACACACTGTTCAGCATACTTAGAAATTTTACAGCACGCAGGAAAAATTTAAGCCGTTAGCTATCTTTTATACTTTTTAGAAAAACGAGCATTTATTTAGGAATATAGTTAAAAACTATTACTCAATTTAATGTATTACAGCAATCATTAACTGTGTAGGTACCCGTCTGTGTTTCCTCCTCATTATCTTACCAAGTATTACAAAAGATACTAGATACTCAAATGACAAAGTGTGCCTTGCAACAGCATGCAAATACACATACCTTTGCTTCAAGTAATATTTTAAGCATTATGCGTTTGAAGCAACGTATTAACCATTTTTATGCTGGACAATTTAAACATCACATTAATTTATTTTCGTCCTATATCAAATATGTTAAATTATGCTATTATACATCCCCTGGTCCCTTAAGTAAACCATATACTGACATAGGCAAAATGGGGACAGACGAGAACATAGCAGGGATAGCGTTAATATCTAACCGCGTGCTAGGTGGGACTTGAACCCACGACTCTGTGGTTATTAACCGCTCGCCAACGTGGTCGGCTTATGCAAAATCAATACAGAAAATTGTGCAATAAATTCTCTGCAGGAACATACCTGCATACTGTGAAAGCTTCGTGTAATTTGCAGTTCTGCTTAGCTAGGTACGTAAATAATTTGTTAGTCCTTTACTTAAAACCCAACTTTCAAAGTTAGCGTAGCGTAATACATTTGTCTTTAACTCTTCTTGGAGATTAATTTATTCTGACATAATGTAATTAATACATGATTTAATTACTTTTCCCCATCAACAGCAGCTTTAACCCATATACGGCATGTGTGAAACGACAATTTATTTTCATTGATTGACCTAACAGTTAACTATAAAACCCTGTAGTTAAAGTATTTACGAAATAAATTGCCATTACCTCAAAACGAATTTGAGAGTGATTTGTCGTCTATCGGAACAAATGGGAGTCAGTTGAGAAATTTAATATCGTGCCAGTATGTTGCCACGATAGCTCAGCTGGTTAAGCCGTGGTTCAAATCTCGGCTATGGAACTGGATTTTTCAGTCTGATTCTACACCAACTTTGGCCTACACACGGCATATGTGAAACAGCAATTAATTTAAAAAATATGTGCTTTTGAGAATTAAATAATTATTTTTCCTATGAAATTGTAGCTGATTAAGGTGATATGTGTGTATAACACAAAAAGGGAAACAAATATGTATCAGTTTCTAAACAAAACATTGAAAATTTAAAAATTCTACGAGTACAAGGAATTAGCCAAAGCGCCTGGGTACATCGTTTTGTAATCAGTACTTAAGTACCGGAAATAGCGGGAAAGTGTGAACAACACACTTTCTCCTGTACAGGGCATACAAACTGTAGATTACTTCAATGGGACCTAGTGTCCGGTGCTGCTGTAACTATTGACAGCGTAATATCTGTATTGAACTCGCAGAATAGTAATTGCGAAATGGCATGGAAATTATTGATTAAAAAGTACATACAAAAACACAACTCGTTACTTAGTACATGTGAAGACCCTTTTTCAGCCCAATCCGAGCATATAAATTACTGCACGTTATTCTAACATCCAGTTAGTTTATTGTGTGAAAGTGCTTTGATGTGGCCTGAAAAAACAATTGAATACTAAGCAATAAATAGTGGAAAACACTAGGTATATTTAGTATTAGTAGTATACAAGTTTTGCCTAGTCCTGTAGTGTAGTGTACATATTTTGTATTCCGATTGGCCAAGTGGATGTTACATTAAAGATTGAGAGTATGGACAAAGTTAATTTTTTGACACTTTAAGGTAACCTATAATACCCGTGGTGCCCTGCAGTTTAAATGTAATAAATTCTGTCCATATAGATTACATAATGAAAATCTAAGAGATCAAAATAAAGGGGCAGGTTTTGAATGTTGTGAGCAGCCTACAATTTTTACTGGGACCTAAGGGGTAGGTATTTAAAGTTTCACCACAACTGTCGGTATATAAGGACTTGGGAATATGATTAGATATAGTTTTAGAATGAATTTTTAAAAAGTAAACTGTTAGTATATGAGTAAAATAAGGTTTAGGTAACATACGCTTTTTAGCAAATTTTATAGTGTAGTTTTACAAAATGTTGACCGTATGAGTGCAGAGGTTGAAAATACGACAGAAGTAGCTTTTGAGAGTTGCGAGACAGCCTGTTCCTTTGATTGTCTTCGCCGTGTGTTCCTCTCTCTCCCTTGCTTTCTCACCTTCCTCTTGTCTCTTCCTTTTTCTCATTTTTCATTCTCTCCGCATTCTAACCCTACACCACTTCCCCATCTCTTTTCCCTAACATTATTGTATCTTCCTCCCACTCTTCTTCTTTTTCTATCACAGATTAGGCCTCAAATCCATCTTTTCACTGATTTTCTATGTCCCTCTTTCCTTAAGATGTAAGAGTTACTCCTTTTCCTCTTCTATTCGTTCCAAATGTTCCTTCCATATTTCTTTTTCTTCGAATTTATCAGTTACTGAAAAAATAGTTATTGTCTAATAATTTCATTAGAAACTCTGTCTAACTTAGTACAACATTTGACTGCTTGTAAAAATGCCATATCCCCTGCCTGAATATGGCTAAAATCTTTTCTCCTTATAACACAGGATTCACTGCCATACCCATTCTACTCCCATCAATTATTGCCTCCGAACTTCTTTATGCTCTCTGTACACCATACATAGTTGTTAATTATTGAAAACAAGTATCAAAACTGCTTTTTCTGAGATATTAGCAAAAATTAGAACATAAATAGGTATAAGATTTAGGGGTACAATCTATCCCTCCATTTAAGATAACTTTCGGATCTCAAGAAGACTGGATAGAAGAAACTGCACTTGATAAGGAATGTGACCAACTGATGTGGTTTATAGGGACCAATCAGATGCAGGTATATATTGCATATCTCCCAGATTAAGTATCAGTATAAGCCTTGGGAAATATTGCACCGTTTGATTCAGCCAGAAGTATTTGCTATCCTGAGCTATGCTTTCAGAGGACTTGAGAAAGGTTACCATGGTAAACGAATTATCGTCCTCACACATAGTCAAAGTGCACCCTGCAGACCAGTTAAAATCAAAACTGGGAAGGGAATGCCTACTTCCCGTTATTTATCTCTATATGTCTAGCAGGTGTTTCAATTTGAATTAAGATTTATCATATCGAATCACTTGATAGACACCACTTCTAAGGCAACACAGGTGGTTATCTAAAGGAACTCCAATAAAATTTCCATGAGCTGTAACGGAATGACACCATCAAGGGCCAGAGAGCTAAACTTAAGAAGGTGTTGTCTGGAAAGTGAGTTAAAATGTTTAATAACGACGTCATCCCTTGCACAGATAAGCGACTCTTAACACTTGACTAATGACTCCCTTACCAGAATGGAAGTAATTCCAGCGCATTAATGCTCTATGAAAGAGGAGGCTTGTCCAAGGAGATACAAGGACATTTCATTGTAAGTATAGTTAAGAATTTGTTTATTTTACTTGGATTCAGATGACTTAAATTTTGTATCCACCTAAAACTATGAAAACAGTTACTTAAGACAACACGGACCCTAAAAGAAATTACCGAATTCTTTTTCATAAGCGAGTGGGAACGCTCCACAGTGACGTGTTAGGGGTACATTCAGGAGGTCTTGGGTTCATTTCCGTCCACTCTGACATTTCGTGGTTTTTCCTAGTCGGTAGACGAATGTTGGGATTGTTTCTCATCTATGGATTTCCTGTCCATGATTTTCTTTTCATTTCGTTTATTTCAAACCTTTCAGATGTGCTTCTAAGTTTCGTTTCCAGCGATCTGGAGAGATGGCGTGGATGCTTGCTCAAATGAAAGGGTACTCCCCGAGGTCATATGGGGGCTGCTTGTTGGACGGGTCGTTCATCGCACTCTCTTGAATTTCTAGCAGCAGCGCAGGTCTTTGAGTCTGGGATTATGGGGACTTCCGCGCGTTTCTGCGGCCTGCAACCTTCCTTTAGTGTTTTCTCTTCCTCCCTTCATCCTGGGGAGTGTTGGCCACACCTTTCTTGGTGACAGTGAGTATAGTGCTCTATCCCATCCCGGTTTATAAACCATTCGAGCATACTCGGTATATGTAATTAAATATATATGCTTTTTTGATTGCAATATAAGGCGAATGCAAACAATCAGTAATTATCGGCCAGGACACTGCTATTTGTCATACATGCGTTTATTATCAATTCGAAATTGAACATTGAATTTACCAAACAAGGTAATGAATACATCTATTATGCCTTTAAGCGAAGCTTTAGGGAACTTACTGTTATTACGAGAGCTCAGAACTTGATGAAATGTCATCTTTTTTCTGAGTTATCATAGACAATGCTCAATGCAATGTAAATTTAATGCTCTTAAAAATGAATCAATATTGACTACTTTTATTTTGCATTTTTGGGGGATTTAATGTCTATTAGTTATTTTTTTCGGAAATGTACTTTTAGTTGCATTTTCTTCAGATTTTTGCTTTTAAACGCACTTTTTATGCTAGTCACATGTATAATCATTGTTGAGAGTGCTTACTGAATTTTGCTGCGTGTAGTATTCTTACGGTCTCTTAATGAATCATTGGATGCGTGTTTACGTGGTTATAGTTATCAATGTAGATAATGATGGTGCTTCTCCAATTTAAGGAAAACTACACTTGCATCTACTGTTACAACTGCATCCGCCATCCAGTCAACATTCTAGTTCTCACAAGTGAAGCTGTAAAAATGTAAAAAGTAAAGGAAAGTAGAAAAAGTTTCTTCAAAAGTTAATGACTGAATTTGCTGGTGTGTTTTCTACTGCTGGGAAAATAGTGTTTTGCAAGCTGTGTTAAATTAAAGTGAGTGCAGATAAGCGTTTTACTGTGCAGCAGCATATCGGGCGAGAAAAACACATAAAGGCTATTGCGCGTAAAAAGGAAAGAAACACAACTCACTTACTTTTCAGTGAAAGCACGGAGAATCATCCAAAACTTCTGTTTTTAATAGAGATTTTGGCAGAGCGTTTGCTTTCTGCCAATATTCCGTTAGCAGGAAATAAATAAAGCTACATTACGGCAATTTCTGCAGACATATACCGGACAGAACATCCCAGATGAATCTACCCTTAGAAAAGGTTACTTGTAGGGTTGTTGTGAGGACACAATGGCAACAATACGCGATTTTGTGGGAACTAAGAATTTTTTTTTTCAATAGACGAACCAAGTGATAAAGAGAGGTGTTATATTGCAAATATTGTTATAGGTACATTAGAAGTTGACACCCTTCCGAAAAAGTTTCTTCTTACGGTGGAAGTAATCGAGAAGGTTAACTATCAATGTACTATATGCAAGCTATTTGATCAAAGCATGTTTCTTTTGTGGCACCAGGGCATAAAACATGAACATGTTTTACGCTTCGTAACAGATGCAGATGGGGAAATTGGGAACCGCAATTAAATCATTTTACACCAAAGTGGTTCACGTAACATGCATAGCGCATGCCCTTCATAGAGTTTGTGAACAAGTGCGTGAAAAACTTCCGCAAGTTAACAAATTCATATCAAATGTAACAGAAAAATGTTTCTGAAGGCTCGTTCAAGAACAAGACATTTTTGTGAAATTACACTTAACTTACCATTGCCTCCTGAACTAATAGCAACGCGTTGGGGAACCTGGATCAGTGCATGTGCTTATTATTGCGAACATTTTGGTGTCAGTGGTTGACAGCTTTGATAGAGAAAATGCTGCATCTATAGCTGGAAGACTTTTGGATGATCCTCAAATTAAGGTGAGTTGACATTTATCAGTGCCAACTTTTCAATTTTGGCAGAAACAATAATATGGCTAGGAAAAAGAGATTAGAGATTAGAGATGCGGTTATCAAAAAGATTAGAGGTGTGGAGGAACATTTGCAAAACCATGTGGGAAAACTTGGTCAAGAAGTTCCTGAGAAAATGAAACATTACAAAAGAACATTGGGTATCAGTCATTGTGTGAAATTGAGAACATTCTACAAGATGAACATTTTGCCTTTAGTTGTTTTGAAGAAGGATTTTCACCAGGGGACCTTGGTCACTTCAAGTATGCGCCCATGAGTCAGTTGAAGTAGAGAGGAGCTTTTCAAAATATAGGAATGTTCTTCAAGACAACCGGCGATCCTTCAAGCCCGAGAACCTACGAATGGCAGTGCAATGTTGAATAAGAGGAACAAATATATAAATTTTATCTAGTATATAAATATGTATAGTATACATTAAATAATATTTCTAATCATAGTAACTAATAAAAATGATATATTTTTTAAAATTTTGAACGTTAAAAGTACAACAAATTTACGGTGATTTTTTAAAATTTAAATATCATTTTCCCCAAAATGTAAGGCATTTTATTGGCCACTTTTTCTCTGGTTTTTGGGTCATCAACTTCCGTACCCTAGTTATTACTAATATTGAACTACTAATAAAAACAGGTTGATGCACATTTGAATCAATAAATAGTCACATAGAGTTTCGTAAGGTGGTTCTAAGTATACATACTTTTTGGTCCAACATAAATATGTGACGCAGCTGTTGTCGGAAGGTAGACGCCGAGAAGTCGCAACGGTAAACAAGATAAGGCGCGCGCTCACCCGACGTAAATACGATTAGCGCTATCGTCACAGAACTAAAATCTTCTTGATGTTCCGACATCCCGGATGTTCTGGAAAGTTCTTATGGCTGTAGAAGCGAGCGTTCTTGAGAAGCGAATCAGTGACTGCGTGAGTTAGCGCGTGCGACGAAAAGCGCTGCCCTTCCAGCGAGTTTGTTACATCTGTGGTGAAGTGCGGTGAGAGCTCTTACTGCATGAGATTGGAGAAATCTCTTGTTCGACTCCCCAGTATGTGAACCATCTGGAAGAACAGACCGCGAGGCTTCATTACGTCTCTAAGTCAACGTGAAGAAAGTAGCTTGAACGTCGCGGAACAAAGTGAACTTACTGTCTGGAAAAACTGGTTGAGGCCAAAATACCTTGTAAATCTGCGTTTTCGAAAATGGACTTCATGCAGATTACAAGTAATTAACAATTAAGAAATTTACTTAAAATAACTCGCACTAATACAGAGTCAAATTTCATTTGGATTGTTACAATATGCTTCATTCTACACTGCATAATGACTGGTTTAATTTATTAATACGAATGATTGTATGTGATCATTTGCTCTAGAGTTAATAATCTACTGTGTGCTGTATTCCCTTTAGCACTTAAAATATGCCTTTTTCAATTTATGCAATTTATTTCCCTAAAACAACACAATTTTCAAGATTAATTTTTTAGAGTTTTCTACAAATTCTTCATGTCAAAGGTTCCGAACTTTAAATAATTATAACTCAGTCCTATACAAATTATTTTTAAAAACGCTTGTTCTTCTATCCACTTCAGTTTAATCGAGATGAATGTTTGTAGGAATGGCTCTATTATATATTTCGTTATAGCTACAATAGAAATAGAACAATACAGTAGACTTACATGATAATAGAGTCTCTTAAGAGCTGTTCGCTATGTGATGGCTTTGACTTTGCATAACTAGGGATAAAAAATAAATAAAAAATGAAACGAATGGCGACTTTCCATTTGAGAAATGTATAATTATTGGAAACTTCAAACCAATATCTCTACGAAAAATTATTTGATATAAATTGTGTGTTTTGACAAGAAATGTTTTGTGGAGTAAGATTTTGTCTGCCTCCTACGGCTTAGTGATTACGCAAAAGTCAGTCAGAATGATGAGCATTTCAGAGGTTATTCCCAGAAAATACAGGACATTCATTCCCCTCCGTAACCCCGTGGTCTACCGCCCGACCGCTGTGTCCCCCACCTCTGTCAATCACAGGCATCATGGCGGCGCCGTGGCCGAGCGGTTAGCACGCTCGCCTACCACCTAGGCGGCCCGGGTTCGATCCCAGGGACCCGCACTTGGTATTTGTGGTGGACGAAGCGGCGTCAGGGCGGGTTTTCTCCGGGTGCTCCGGTTTCCCCCACCATCTCATTCCACCGATGCTCCATCTTCATTCCATGTGTCATCAGTGTCACCGCCTGCGGTGCCGTAGTAGTAAAAGCGGGCGTTAAATACTACAACATCACAGGCATCATGAGTGGGGTGCACTACTAGAGGTGGGAGGTGGTCAGCGGTCCGGTCCCTTCCGGTGGGTTATGCGGTCTTCTCGACCAGGAGCCGTTACTTCTCAATCAAGTAGCTCCTCATTTAGCCCCTCAGGGACCTAACGATGTCTCCCAGCTAGAGAAACCCCCCTCGCCGGTATCAGGAATCGAACCCGCGGCCCCCGCTTGGTAAGCAGCTCCGCTACCACCGAGCTAAGGAGACGACCATTTTAATAGCTAATAGAGGGAAAAATGCAGCCGTCGTCTTCTTTAGCATTTGTGGCCAGTATTACTGTAGTTTGTATGGGAACATGCAGAAAGGTGATAGGTGTATAGGTATAGGTGATACAATAAAGGAGGACACATATTTCCATCGCAAGAGGAAGGATAAAGTGAAGGAACCGCAGGAGCCTACAGGCCGTAAGCAGATGGGCCACAGAGACACGAGGAAGTTCTTAAAAGTTCCAGGCACGAATCACGTCCCACTGCTGTAGCTGCCTAGAGAGGGTAATGAACAACCCGTCGAACAAGCAGCCCCCTAGCGTCCACGGGATTACTCTTTCCTTTGAGCAAGCGTCCGCGCCATCTGTCCAGCACTGTCATACACCACGAAACCTAGAAGCATACCTGAAATATGAGAAGGAAAAGAGCTGTGATGGAAAAGAAATCTTGTCAGATGAGAAACCACCCCAGCATTCACCTACGGACCACGGAAAACGACAGAAATCCAAGGTCAGAGTGGGCAGTCGACGGGAATCGAACCAGTGACTTCCCGAATGTGAATTTTCTTCCACTGGGATTATTCTTCATCCTTCGTAGAGTCTGGAAGTGTGAGTGAGAGTGTGAATGTGTGTGTGAATTTAATGTAACAAATAAGAAAAGAAACCAAAGCACTAGAAACCCCATGTTCAATACCACCGTAAAGAGAGTGAACACTATTGTAACAATTGTTCCAAGAGGTTAAAATCCGCTGATATGACCCTGATGTAAAAGGCAGCACATAAATGGAACATTTTGGTCTGTACAAACACTTGAAGAGTGTTATTATTTATGATGAAAATTCATCGTAAACTTACTGACAGAAATGTCACATTCATGGCCCTCGATGGCCATGCAGACGATAGTAAACATGTAGTTATCAGTTATTAGGATATAAGCTCGTATCCATTGCTGACGATGTAGAAGTGGGTGGGAGATAACGGCATTGCATCTGGACTTCTGTGTTTGGGAAATGAAAATGTAGTATTCTGCCTCCCAGGCCTTCGGGTTTTAGCCCTCCACGGGGGTGCAGATTTTTCGGTCTATGTTTAGGATATGTGTCCGCTCAATATCGTGTGAAGTTTGAGGAGCTACAATAAAGAGGGATTTATACAGCACCAAAGGCAACATTTCAGTTGGGGGAAGCATGGTGCTGACCATCTCCCCAATTCGCTGGATTGTCCTCGCCTCCGTAGGGGGCACGTGGGAGTAAAGTCAGAGTGCTTCGCACAGAATAATCAATGCTGTCGTGCCACACATTTGTTGTTGCTGTTGTTATTATTATTATTATTATTATTATTATTATTATTATTATTATTATTATTATTATTATTATTATTATTATTATTATTATTATTATTATTATTATTATTATTATTATTATTATTATTATTATTATTATTATTATTATTATTATTATTATTATTATTATTATTATTATTATTATTATTATTATTATTATTATTATTATTATTATTATTATTATTATTATTATTATTATTATTATTATTATTATTATTATTATTATTATTATTATTAATGAATCACTCTTGGGAATTTCGACTTTCTGAAATACTTGAGCATATTTTTCTTCACTTTATTTAATTTCGTTAGACGTTTTAGTATTTTAATGAGCATATTTTAGCAATACACGCTTACACTTAAGAGTGCTCTGCAATAAAATTTCAGACTGCTATTTTTATTTACATTCAGTCTCAATAATTTATTTCTCTAGGCGGTTAGAAAGAAATGCACCTAATATTATTGCTTATCAAATTTGCTGTCAATATTACACCAATTTAGGAGGTAGGAAAATGATATGGTTGATACGGTAGAATTTTATTTATGTATAGGTTCAATTATTACTTTAATTTAGTTAAATATTATGACAGGATGTTTAAGATAGTTAAAACCTATACGATTCATTTTTAATACTTAATTTGTTCTCAAAACGTACGGAACTAACAATCTCAAATATCATTATGATGAGGATCTGCTCTCCGAAGTGGGATCGGTTCTTGTAGTGTTACGTCGCGTGGAGGATCACCCCTTCGAGTCCTGCATGGTTCTTTGTGAAAATCAAAAGAAACAATAGTTGTCGCAAAATTTGATGGCGGGTGACTCGATAGTGAATTCAATCATAGGCTTGCCATGCTTTGCTATGTTGTACAGTTATAGTACACACTGTGAAATCATGCTGTAAAGCCAATGTTATAAATATCATTTGCGCGCACAAAATGTATTCGCATAACACGAAAAAGAATATTAATCATCAACTATGAGCAGCCATTAAATTTTTCGGCTACCAAAGTAAAACTTGCACTAATGTAAAAGAAATTGTGTGTTGTCCCAAGCTCCAGTGTAGAACTTTTTGTGTGTTTAATTAATAATAATAATAATAATAATAATAATAATAATAATAATAATAATAATAATAATAATAATAATAATAATAATAATAATAATAAGAAGAAGAAGAAGAAGAAGAAGAAGAAGAAGAAGAAGAAGAAGAAGAAGAAGAAGAAGAAGAAGTAGTAGTAGTAGTAGTAGCAGAAGAAAAAATAAGAAGAATACGAAGAGATTCCATTAGCTGGCCTAGTTTACATAGTTCTCTAATGCTCTCCCCATAATGAAGTCAAATAATAATGTCGGAATAAAAATTCCCATGTAAATGACGTTGGATGTTCGGTCTATAATTCATCGGCAATAAAGCAAACGAGGAGAAGAAAATATATGTAGAAAGCGGAGGCAGAAAATCATATACTACTTTAGGCTCATTTAAGTAAACATAAATTTCGGAGCGTGGTGGATTAGAATTCTTGTGGCATCGTTTTAATTCTGTGTAAGAGGGCAAGGCCCCGCGTTTGAAATCGGCACCGCATCCCAGTACGTATATACATACATACCTACTCCCTAGCGGCGCGGTGCATGATTTGTGGTTATTGCTGGAGTGCCGCATATGTTTAAAACTTGACGTGAAAATATATCATCTTCCTTCCCCACGCTTCAATAACCCCACAGCCATTACTATTTTAATACGCACCAACATATGCTCTTTACCTTCTTTAACATTTTCACTTACCTTTTCATTTTTCACCATTCTCCAGGGCTACACAATTTTATTGCTGCGTGACTCGAGTTGTTTTCTCAATTAATTTAACACCCCATTTCAGGTGTAGCGAGGCAAGAAAATATATAACAAGAAACTTATTTTTTCGTTCTTATTTGGCTAGCATGCTTAAATGATTTTTGGTATATATTAAATTATACCCAGTCTTTCTTTGTGTCTCGTTCCACCTAAAGGCCTTTTACATTTTAGGAATACCCAATATAATTATTTATTACTTAACCCAAGAACAAAATCGAACCTCTATGTATTAGAGGAGGGCGGATAAGTCTAACTTTGTTTAACAGCGTACTTCATAGCTGACGGTTAATGCATGAAATGCTACTCAGATGGATACTGAGTCCACGATATTTATAATAGTGCCCCAACATGTGTGGCACCACAGATGGTTAACACCAACATGGAATGAAATAAATCATAATTGGGAAAGGAAACGTTCGAGACCTAAGGGTAACTCTCTGTATTTGTCTGTTAGGAGGATTGAGGATGCCTTAGGCAATAAAGCTCACTCAGGAGTGTTGAACAAAGTCCCAGAAGGATCTGAACCTCGGACCTTCCATTCATGAGTCCATGATTTAAAATCTTAGCTACCCGTGTTGATGCCCAGCGTTCCTAGAACTTAGAGTTAATTTATATTCGCCTTCTGAGGATAAAGGGAACAAATCATATTCGGGTAATTGGAACCTAACTGGGATTTGAACTCGGGACGATGAGATAGATACACTACTCCTGCACCAGGGAGGTTCAGCTAAATAAACCAAATATGTGTTATCCGTCAAAGAAAGGTAAAACAAATAAATTGGAGCATTAAAGTTTGAGTAGTCGGCCTTGTGCTCGGCTTATGTGTATCGACCGACCGAGCTCAAAATCGACTTCTCAAGTTGCAACAGCCCTAAATATCACTGTGGGCCAAAACCGTTTCGATTTCTTTGAACTTGACCTCCTCAACAGGATATCCTAGCAGCCTGAATGAAATCCCGGTTGCAAATGAGTGGATTGTAATTAAAGTAACACATGTTTGAGATGTTTGTATATTTATCTTCAATTTTCTGTGCATTAATTCTCATGCTGAGTGAATTGTACACAAATTTGCATAACTGGCATAGCGGATTTAAGAGAAAGTATGAGCTCTTAGGGAGTTACTATGGTTCGCTCACAAGATGGCACTGGTGTCGCGGTCGCGCTACTTTAGTTCACGAATGCATGGTGAAAATGGGTTTCATATTATCAATTGGCATTTTAAATACCTAAAATCGTAACCACGAATATTTGAAATACTGTTTTGAAACATCATCTTTCCTTGACACATAATATAAGATGCTATTTTACAATAATGGGTATTATAATTAATGAAGAACAATGGGAAATATCGGCTTACATAAATTTACGCTGAAAAATTAAACCATAATGCAAATTATGTATGTTACGTATATAAAATATCGAAACTCACCGTGGAATTAGATGTTGGAGACCTTGGAGAGTTTATGTGTTGATTTTGCTGACTTCGATGACTTCATTTCTCTACTGATTTCCTTGGTACGAAAAAAGAAGCGACACTTCATGTAATATAGTGTTAACTTTCCAACTAAATCCAGTTTGTGTTCCACGCAACATCCTATTCCACTGGGTCCTAATATGATTTCTTCTATGTTATCTAAGCACTCGTAAATATATCACCCCACAAACTTTCAGACGAGCACATTTTCTTCTCTAAAATAGCCTCGACTTGCAAAAGAATATTAACCACATATTCAGAGGGGTAGGTTAAATACCAACTGCCATAGTCTTTTATTGTAGTGAAAGTGGAAGCTAATGTGCCAGAGGGTAGATTGGTGGACAGAGTAGAGGCACAGGTTTTACAACTAAGTTTTTCAAGCTTTTTTTTTTTTTTTTTTTTTTTTTTTAAACTATATAACCCCCTAAGTTGTGTACTAAGCATCTTTTAGAAATATTGTCCTCATAGAGTTCGGGAACTTCACTTTCCCAGTCAAGTATTTTAGTTTTGTTCTTTATTTTGTTTCCAACAAAATCCAACCGTTCATGGTTTTTTTGCTCAGTTTGTTTTGCCAATATACGAATTTGATTCATAAAAGATGTAAGTGGTGGCTCCACTTTATTCTCACAATTAGCAGCATTTGACAGTGCAAGTTTTACAGGGACATACACAGCCTGTAGCATGTGTAAATGTAAAAAGTCAACTGTGGAAGGATGGTCATCACTGCTCAAAGAACGCATAATTCCAAAATGCCGTTCAAGGGGGTCTTGATTGAGTTTTACTGTTAAGACGTATGCAAATCCTCTATTCCATAAATACTCGGACACTTCCAAAGTACCTTTTAAGGTGAGTCTAAGAGTTTCCATTGTCGTAGTTGAGCAGAATGTGTTATTTTCAGACGTTATTATGCGAAAGAAATCTTTTAGTACTCTGTGAGATTGAGAATTTTTATAGAGTGCTTTAATTGGAACTGTGCAGTTTAATGCATATACAAGATTATTTACATCTCTTGTATTTTCGCTTCCTTTAAATTTTTCAAAATTAAGTTTCCTGAAGAAGTCAATGACATTTGCAGTGCTGTTACTGAACAATTGAAAACACAGTCTCACATTCATCCTCTGAAAAGAGGTGGGATGGGCAAACTCTAAGACCAGAAAGTTTAGGAGAAGTGTCAGCTTCATAAATATGTCTATAAAAATTATATTGGATGCTATTATTTCTATATAGATAGCAGGATTCTCTTTAGATAGCAGGATGTTAGTTCTAACTAAATTTCAATTGAGGTTTCTAATTCAAAAGAATTAGAGTAGCAATTTCATTATTGACCTTGGAGGAATTAGAACTGTTTTCTATGATTTCCTCATTGTTGAAGGATGGTGCGTTTGAATTAAGAACTGGTTGACTGGATCCTGCATCTGGTAATTTACTGATTGTTGAATATTGCTTTTTCAGTGATTTTTTGTCTCTTTTTTGTGGAGATTTTCGTAATTTATGCATTGTAGTTAAGTACCTGGGTAAATTAGGATATATACAGGGAATTGCCCCTGGCTTTAACCGCCATTTAATTCTAGGGATTTCAAATAGTTTTCCATGCACAACGAATGAATCAACTTTCACTAAGAAGTCCTCTAGAAAATGTTTGTCACAAGTACTAGATTTAACATATAATTTAGTGTCTTTCCTAGGAATAGACTTTCCCATTTGTAAAACAGATTTTTATCTTTAGGAGGAGTAAAAACATGCCTAGCTTCTGAGCAGCTTTTGTATCCTGAACGACACCCGGGTACAAAACAAGTTGACATTTTAAATCAATTATTGATGTTGCTTGAAACTTACGTTTTGAAGAACACACACATTTATGCACAAACTTAGAAGCAATTTCAGAAGGTATATAATTACTCACAACACATACCGCATACGTATAAAATTATGTCTGTACTTCCGAATCACATAGGCAGTTCGGCAGCATTTTCAGGCGACTGCGATCGCCACGCCACAGTTTCGGTCATTTGCCACGGGACCACTGATCATGCAGTAAACTTGCGGGAGAGCTCACACTATCTCTTCTATCCGCTATGTAACTGGCAAACGATAAGAGATAGATGCAAAGTTACTGATAATTGATTTCGTTAAAACAGACATGAAATAACAATTGTTTTGTGGCATTATCCATATCCAAGACGTTTATTATTATTTATTTTAAGTTTATAAAATTTTTACAATGAAGTTTGCAATTGAATTGTTTGTGAAAACGTTTATCTCAAAACATGAAAGATGGATAGAATACGAATAGTTTGTACAAATGGTATACAAATAAACGAGAGTAACTAATTAGATTAAGACAATCTGCACAACGAATGAGAACAAATTATGTACGAAGAAATAGGCAACATATATTAAATTTACCTGCCTGCTGTGCAGAGGGTCCCGGGTTTGATTCTCGGCAGGGGGGGTAGCAATTTTTCTCCAGTCAAGATTATTCCTCATCCTTCCCTGAGTCTGGAAGTATAAATGAAAGTGTGAATGTGTGTGTGAATTCAACATATAAAAACCCCAAAGACCGAAAAACCCACTGTTAGCGAGTAACATCATTGCCAATAGGCAAGGCCGCCGATACGACCTCTGCAGTCAAAGGCGGGATATAAATGGAACACTTATAAAAATTGAATTTGGAATATTACGTCCTGGTTTAGATAGCTTCCAGACATCAGGACGATACATTACAGATTTGTTTTATTTCATTTTATTCTAGTAGCTAGTGAAAGTCATGTGGATTTAAACCATCACACTTTTTTGATGAAAAGTCAAAATTGCATGAATGGTGGTAATGTTTATTTAAAGCACCTAGCCTAGTTTTCAGAGCCTTCTAATTCCAACTCTAAGAGAGGTTGACAAGAGGAGTATTCAGAAGTTTATAAGAAGCTGTAATGAAAGATAACATTCATAATAATTATAATGTTTAATCGAATAACGTAATTTATACATCTACGTTGAAATAACGTAGTCAACTTTATAATTAGTCTGACATCGCTACTAAGGTGTTCACAGCAGTAAAGTGCAATAAAATCCTATCACGTGATTTACTTCACGTGGGAAGATATTCTGATGCCTCTGGTTGGCTAAAGTTGTATATGAATCGATCCCTACTGGATGGAAGTGGAGTATAGCTCGGGCGCTAGTTCTGTGCCTGTGAAGCCTGGATGCACAGTGATCTGTAGCGCATGCGCAGTGAATACAGCTAGTTCAGTCTAGCGGAAGTAGTACTCCGAGTAACATCTCTCCTGCAGTCGTCTCCTTATGCTATTTGAACTCGCTGTGCACAGTTTCGTTTCTACAATTATACTTGGACAGAGCAGCGAAGTCGCTCGACTTCCAGCAGATAGCTGACAGCAGCAAGGTGACGTCAGGCATAGACTCTCTTCAGTGCGTTAGATACCTAAGTAGGTCACCAGTAAAGAACTATCGTCTGTACTGTAGCAACGAACCCTGCTCCAGTCAATGAAAACTGCGACCGCGGGAGCTGGTTGAACTTCACTACTGTGACACTTTGGTTGCGATGTCAGTTTAATTATAAAATGGACTATACGTTATGCAATTGTTAAGAAAGCAGCACTTCTTTACCCCTATAGAAATTCCGACCTCCCCTACACATCTCGCTCTCGCTCATAACGAAACGCACCAATTTCTGTGGCAGCTGTGTCAAAAATTGATTCTTTGTGCGATTTGCAGAAACATTGAAAATTCTGGCGTAATAAGTGCTATTAATGCACTTACAGAGATGTAAACATACTCTCCTTCCGCAGCATCTCTAAGCAAACAACTTCTACTCCACACACTTCCAGTAGACATCCCTTTGTTCAATACGGCTTCATTCTTCTCCATATCCTTATTGCATGCATACCATCACCTCGTCACTATGTCCAACTTGCCGCACTATACATGCCACACACCACCAACAGCCCCATTTTGTTCCTTATGTCTGACACAAAATTTAATGGCAGGTGGCAGGAGGAACTGGTCAACACAAAATCCAATCGTAGACTTGCCACGCCTTGCGGTGTTGTGTAGTTAAGCACGTTGGGAAACCACGCTGTAAAGCCAATGATATAAATATTATTTGCACCCACAAAATTTATTTGCACAATAGGAAGCAGAATAGTAGTGGCCAGATATCAGCCGTCATTAAATGTTGTGTCTGCCATAATTCTTTCTTCAGGCGTTCGCAGAAGACGGGTACTTTTTTTTATTAAAATGTCTCGTTATACAAGCTCTAAGCAGACTGTTACCTATTTTTTTCTATAGGTGTGAACTCCTTTGCCCTTCTTCATGGACTATTCTTAGCTAAACATTCTCTTTATGGTCGATATTCTAACTATGGGTCTTTGGGTTTCACTCCAGCGTTCTTACTTACCAAAGTTAATTCCAAGGCTACACAAACTTGTGATACTCAGTCATGGTGAGGATATTTTAAAACCATTCATCTCGTCCTAAACTCTTGCCAGACAGCCCTATTTCTTATGAAAGAAGGCGTAATGGCTGAAAGTTTGTGTAATTTATGAAGTAATTCTTAAAATATTTTAGGGCAAAGGGAAACTACCTAAATTAAGTTAAAAATTAAAAGAATAAGTAGTCAGTCAGTATTGCTATTATAAAACTGCATTACAAACAATTAGGGAGAGAAAATAGTTTACAATTCACCGATCCTAATCATTGACCATTGCTTTGTGAGAACGTTAAATTAATTTAGTATTTTAAATACACATTTTAATGCACCCGATCACTCGTATGTGCATTCATAGAAGTCTAGTAATGAGGTGCGTGTGATACGGCAACTCTAAGAGTAAGACAGATGGATGTTTTTTCCGTGATCTAGGTTTAGAAATAAAATAAGTCCTTCAGTGCGTAAATAAATGAGCTAGGATAAGCTACAAACATGAGAAGAGCGAGAGAAATAGTGCAGTAGCACTAATCCGTGTTTTTAGAAGCACGCATTTTGTGCACTTTCATTCAAATGCAAAGAAGTTCTTGTGTTTCTGCCTATTGCTTCACTATTTTACAAGGCATCACTAAAACATGCCATGTTTTGGCGTGTAAGATAGATTAAAAATTAGCCTTTGATTTGTAGTCTGCGACCTTCGGGAGCGGTTGCAGTGCAGAACATCTGAATTGTAAAACACATTGTTCCATAACAAAATAGATCATAAATCATATCCATGCAATATTCTTATGAACTCTCTGTTTTTGCATTTTAAATGCCGACCAGCCTCAGGGAATATTATGGATGATCGTTTAAAAATGATCCTCCTGTGCAGTTTAGATCGGATTTGCATATTAATGAAAAGGATTTTTTTAAAAAATAAAGTTAATTCACGGATTGCATTTACATAGAAAATGTAGCTTAACTTATTTAGTGGGTATCTAATGTCATATGTGGTTCATCGAAATACATAGCATAGGTTTCCTTAAAGGTGTATAATATTTTAAGGGCCAGACGTGCCTTAAGTTCGTCTTCATCATCTGTTTTACAGCGTAATTGCGTATATAAATTAGATGAATACTCCGTTAAGCAACACAATCTACTTTGGACTTAGACCATCTCAAAAACATAGGACAACAGAAGGGGCCACTGCACACACTTCAACCTACGGGAGATCTATTGTGGCCACCATCCTCCAGGAGAAAAGAATTCCTGAAGGAACGACAAGAGGCTATAGATCGCAGAGAGACAGGCCTCACAGACGTGCGGAAGTTCCTGAAAGTTCTTTATAGTTCCTGGTTCGAACTCGAACCCAATCCACTTTTGCCCAGAGAGAACGATGAGAGGACGATGAAAGACACGGTCAACCAAGCAGCCCTCTAGTGTTCACGGAGAATACTTATTCCTTGTGGTATGTATCCGTGTCATCTGTCCGGCACTACCTCAAGCTACGAAACCTACAAGCACACCTGAAACACGAGAATTAATGAAACGGAATGAAAGTAAAATGACGAAAAGAAAATCGTGGCAAATAAGAACCACGCCAGTATTCACCTTCCGACCAAGGACTACCACAAAAAATCCAAAGGTTACAGTGCGCGCTCTTCTCAAAAACATAGTTGCTTCTATTCAGAGCTGTACATTTTCTAGTAGATTTTATAGCGTCTTTGATACAATCCAGTATGTTAACCCATAATGAGCGAGAGCTATTTATCACGTTACTCATCGTGAAAATTAGCCTCAAAGAAAAAGGCACATCCCCAACATCCATAGAGGTGTCTCAGAAGTGCCAGATGACATGTCCACTAGTTGAGCATTACAAAATAGCACCTTGGTTAATATTACCTTAACTCCCACCTTCCTTCGTTTTGGCCTTGGGATTGAATATTTCACTAGTCTTCAAAAGTTACGTATACATTATGCCGGTAAAGATGTTAAAGCTTAGCCAAAAGGTTTAAAATTAATATTTATGGTGTAACTTAGAAAGGATTATTATTATCATCTAAAGTACACTATAGAAATGCTTAGGTACATGAGTAAAATTTGTATTCGAATTTATCTACTCAGTCCAGGTGATGAAACGTTAACATTGAAGCAACACAACAAAACCTTGAATACGAAATTTCAATCAACGGTATGGAACCCGTTTGGAAGCAACGAAGTACTTCTACATCATCCTGTCTTTGGATCAACGCCAATCTGAAATTTTGCAACAAATAATATACACAGGAATTAATGTGTATGTGTATGTATGTTGTTTGTGTATAGTGCGACTGTGTGAACGGCATAACTCAAACGAAAAGTCGGTTAAATACCAAAATTGGTGTTTAAGTTCAGCATCTTTCAAGGATATGACAGGAAGATTTTGAAGAGAATCCTCCCATCCCAACCCACCCTTTACATGGAAAATGTTTCGAAAAGGTTGATTTTCTCAAAAAGGCTCTATTTTGTTTAAAACACCATAAGTTTTAGATTTTTATGACAAATGAAATGTATATCTTAAGTCTTCTGGGAATAACCTCTGAAGCCCTCTTCATTATGGATGGCTTTTGCATAAACGGTAAGTCATAACAGATAGACAAAAACTAAGTCCATAAAAAATGTAGACTTCATCAAAGAACACAAGTTATATAAAATAATTAGTTTTTCTAGAGCTAACCATTTCTGAGATATTCTTCATTACTGCTTTGAATTTATGTAGATGAAAAATAAGTGTCTGTAAGAATAGTGTGTAGAAGAGTGAGTGTACTGCAAAACTTAAATTTTAAATTTATTATTATTATTATTATTATTATTATTATTATTATTATTATTATTATTATTATTATTATTATTATTATTATTATTATTATTATTATTATTATTATTATTATTATTATTACTATTATTACTATTATTATTATTATTATTATTATTATTATTATTATTATTATTATTATTATTATTATTATTATTATTATTATTATTATTATTATTATTATTATTATTATTATTATTATTATTATTATTATTATTATTATTATTATTATTATTATTATTATTATTATTATTATTATTATTATTATTATTATTATTATTATTATTATTATTATTATTATTATTATTATTATTATTATTATTATTATTATTATTATTAATTATTATTATGTGAACCGTTTCAGCAGACTAATCATATACAATTGCTAATAAAGAAATGCTGCGATAATTGTGCTATTCTCGGAATTACGGCATTGGTGACCAAAAATATATATTACTTTGTATCTCTAAATTTTCAAACTAGATGCGAACCCGGCTCGTGGGCCTGGCCTACTCCCTGCAGACCTCTAATGTGCATGAACTTACATATTAAATTCACTAACATTTTATATATTTTCTATTGCAGACATGGAAGCAATCATTTTAGATACTTAGTACAATTTTACCACATATATCTTATCTGCCTTATTATTAATTAATACTCGCATTTACTTACGAGCAGCGGCTAAATATGTCCTCCAAGATATCTGGTGTTTTAGGCCGATAACCAAGCCGGGATAATAGCTATCGATCGCCAGTTTGTCACCAAGGTTAAGTTGGTGACTTTGCTTCTGAGGCCAATGTGCAACATAATTTTACTTTCGCGCTAATTATTATTTCTGTTATTTACTATCGTTTAAAACTACTGTGCTTTTCAAATGGGAAGGAGTTTATCCTTGAACGTTTCCAGGCCGGCAACAAATCGGTGTCCTGCTGTGTTGTCATACTGATTTCCCCTTGCGATATCACATTACGTCTAGCGCCAGGTAAACTTGTATGAAGTAGAACAGTGTGCGAGAGAGGGAGGGAAATATGAAACGAGTGGGGGTAATGAGATTGCAACGCTGTGCACGTAAACGTATCTCATTGGCTACAGATCAGAACTCTTCCCATTTGAAAAGCACACTTGCGTTATTACTCTTCATACTGTGTTCGATCCCAGGTGACCGTATGTGGGATTTGTCGTGGACAAGGAGCGAGTTTCCTCCGGATTCTACGGTTTCCCCGCCACCGTATTCCACCGGTGCTCCATCTTCATTCCATGTATCATCAGTGCCACCGCCTGCAGTGCCGTATGTAATAAAAGTGTGCTTTGAACACTACAAAAAGGACCCTCCATGACTATTACAAGGGTCGGAAGGTGAAATTAGCACCTCCACCTACAGAATATAATGTGCTTATGTCCACGATGGGACGCCCCCGAGAGGGAGGGATGGGGTGACGGGATACTGAGAACTTGAGGAGAGATAACGGCAAAGGGCAGGGTCCCTAACAGCTACAGATTAAAACACCCCGATGGAGGCTCATATAACCAAACTCCCCTTCCCCTGCAGGCTTACCGGGAATTGGAGGCCTTCTCAGATCCGGGGGATCAGGATTTACAAGGAACAATGCGTCTGCTATGTACGTCGAAACTCTCGCCAACCCTTAGAAACCTTAAATAGCCAACCAGGATGAAAGGTGAATGAAATGAGAAGACAGTTGAAATTGAGGGATAGAGAATTCGGAGCTGCAATTAATCTTCTCAGCATTCGCCTAGCGATCCGAGGAAAACCATGGGGAATCGAACCCATGACCTCCCCAATCGGGCCACAGGTGTTACCGGCTGAGCCATCCTACATAGGCGCAAAGTGTACTTGGAAGTCCTAGTTCTTCAATGTTGAACTTACTGCACTTGTATCACAATATACTTACCAGTGCTAAATCTCAATACACTATCCAGTTTAAGCCGAAACGGTTTTACCTCTGTTAACTTGAGAACTTGTTCTAAAGCGAGAATTTTCCCCGACTGTCCTACCTATCTGCCTTAAAATATTTCCACATCTACTGAGTACTACTTGTCATACAGAAAGTAAGTGAAGCATATTGAGCCAGGGATGATTACAATTCTTAAGCAAAATGACACTTTTTTCTTACATTAAATACGCCAAGAAAATGTTCCTAAATTCGATTCAATTTAATGGTTGTTTCTATTACTCTGCCGGGAAGATGACAACCGAAAGAAGTGATTTTGACAGATTTTCATTAAACGCTGACTCACCGTGTCTCCGTTTCGTATCCATTAGAGGTAATTTGGCTCGGAATTTCTGTTCTCCTCCTCCCCACTGTGGACGCTACATATGAAAAGTCTGGACTGTGACATGCAAGGGTGACATGGACGGTATGCGATATTGCTTGCAGAGACAATGCCTCTGTCATTTGTAACAACGTGTCACGTCAGCTCTTTGTGGCTTGAGGAATTCGAAACTCTGGCCTTAGCGCCAGGATTTGCACCACCATTTCAAACAAAAGGCTCTACTTTTTCTCATAGATTTTGTGTTTTTTCTTCACAATGACAAGCACTCGGGTACTTCCGTCCTAAGTCCTATAGATTTCATCCTATGCTTGGATCATGGTTGATATAAATATAAGAATCACTTCTTACACGAGATATAAACATTAGGTATAATATACGTATAAAAAGGTGACTTATGAAATAATAATAATAATAATAATAATAATAATAATAATAATAATAATAATAATAATAATAATAGTAGTAATAGTAATAGTAATAACAACAACAATAATAATAATAACAATAATAATAATAATAATAATAATAATAATAATAATAATAATAATAATAATAATAATAATAATAATAATAATAATAATAATAATAATAATAATAATAATAATAATAATAATAATAATAATAATAGTAGTAGTAGTAGCAGTAGTAGTAGTAGTAGTAGTAGTAGTAGTAGTAGTAGTAGTAGTAGTAGTAGTAGTAGTAGTAGTAGTAGTAGTCGTAGTAGTAGTAGTAACAATAACAACAGACATTGTGAAATTCAGTTCCAGTTGTCAATCAGATGATGGCCCATATCATGCCTCATGAGTTAGCAAGATTAAAAAAATTCATGTCGAATTGATAACATGGAAACAATAAAATTAGGACTACTCCATTTATACGTTGCATACCGAGCGACATGACTCCGCGGTAACATAGGAGGCTCGAATTCGAGAGGTTGTTGATTCGATTCCTGTGGTCTACGTTCCTTACCCATGGACTTTTCTCGGAGGTTTCCCCGACTCGCTAGGCAAATGCTGGGAAGGATATAACATCCTCCGAATTTCCTGTCCTTCCATTTCATTTCATTAATCATTTCATTCATTCTTCATCCTGTTGCTTCTTACAGGGTCGTAAGTGTGAGCCAAGGCATTGGGTGTAGTTTGGCAGGGATGATTTGCGCACAGGAACTCTTTCCGTCCCTCGCTGTCCCTGGTATCCGGGTGGCAAAGGGGGCCGTAACTGGGGCTGGGTGGATGGGTAGATATTTATGTGTGTACGTGTGTATGTGCGTATATATGTGTGTAGGCGGGCAGGTAAGCAGGCAGGTACGTAGGCAGGTAGGCAGGCAGTTAGGCAGGCAGGTAGATAGGCAGGTAGGCAGACAGGTAGGTAGGCAGGCAGGTAGGCAGGCAGGTACGTAGGCAGATAGGCAGGCAGTTAGGCAGGCAGCTAGGCTGGCAGGTAGGTAGGGGGTGGGTGGGTAGGTAGGGGTGGGTAGGTAGGTAGGTAGGTAGGTAGGTGTGCGGGGGTAGCTAGGTAGGTAGGTGGGTGGGTAGGTAGTTAGGTAGGTAGGTGGGTAGGTAGGGGTGGGTTGCAGGTAGGTAGGTAGGTAGGTGGGTAGGTAGGTGTGTAGGTAGGTAGGTGGGTAGGTAGGGGTGGGTAGGTAGGTAGGTAGGTGTGCAGGTAGGTAGGTAGTTAGGTAGGTAGGTGGGTGGGTAGGGGTAGGTAGGTAGGTAGGTAGGTAGGTGTGAAGGTAGGTAGGTAGCTAGGTGGGTGGGTAGGTAGGTGGGTATGTAGGTAGCTAGGTAGGTAGGTGGGTGGGTAGGTAGGTGGGTAGGTAGGTAGGTAGGTGGGTAGGTAGGTGTGTAGGTAGGTAGGTAGGTGGGTAGGTAGGGGTGGGTAGGTAGGTAGGTGTGCAGGTAGGTAGGTAGCTAGGTAGGTAGGTGGGTAGGTAGGGGTGGGTAGGTAGGTAGGTAGGTGTGCAGGTAGGTAGGTAGCTAGGTAGGTAGGTGGGTGGGTAGGTAGGTAGGTGGGTAGGTAGGTAGCTAGGTAGGTGGGTGGGTGGGTATGTAGGTAGCTAGGTAGGTAGGTGGGTGGGTAGGTAGGTGTGTGGGTGGGTGGGTATGTAGGTAGCTAGGTGGGTAGGTAGGTAGGTAGGTGTGTAGGTAGGAAGGTGTGCAGGTAGGTAGGTAGCTAGGTAGGTGGGTGGGTAGGTAGGTAGGTAGGTAGGTAGCTAGGTAGGTGGGTGGGTAGGAAGGTAGGTAGGTAGGTGGGTGGGTAGGTAGGTAGGTAGGTAGGTAGGTAGGTGGGTAGGTAGGTAGGTAGGTGGGTAGGTAGGTAGGAAGGTGGGTAGGTAGGTAGGTATGCATGCATGTACGTGAGCACATGCGTGTGTGTGTGCGTGTGTGTGTGTGTTTGTGAACAGCGTAACAAAAATCAAAAGTCGGTAAAATAGCATTAAATGACAGTCTTGGGATTTGAGTTTAGTATATTAAGAAGATGCGGTATGAAGATTTTTAAGAGAATAATCCCATCCTAAGCAACCCTTTAGATGAAAACGTTTTCAATATTCTCGATTTTCTCAGAAATGTCTCTAACCTGTAAAAATAAAGTTTGTTTACAATATTTTCTTGAAATGTAAAATATTTTCATGAATAGTAAAATGTATATCTTGAATTTTTGGGGGAATAGCCTCTTGACTGTGAATGACTTTTGATAACTGGTAAGGCGTCTTACTTCACAAAAAATGTAGTTCACCTTAAAACACACATATCATTTCAAATACATTTTTGTGCGTTAACCATTTCCCATATATTCTTTGTAATCGCTTTGAATTTTCAAATATTCCATACTTTTTTCAACTAAGAACTGCTATTCGTTTGTTTTTCCATGATAATGCAAATATAGCGGAATTTCAAAGCCATTGCATAGCGACTCACTATGCTTTGACTATGCTTTAGCTGAGTATGTTTTCTTATACGAAAAACGAAATATGCGCATGTGTAGGTAATGAAGATTTAACTCGATTAACAAGAAAGTTGTAGAAGAGTGAGTAGAGAAGAGCACGTGAGTACATCAAATCAGCTTAGTGCGTGCAATTTTATTTTCAGTGTCCTCATCTGGAATATGAGAAAAAAACGTCCATGTGTGAAGCTGAATACAAGTTTAGTTTTATTTGACAACACTGATTTTGTACATCTCTCTCTATCTTATTGTGGTTGCCACGTGGCAAGAAAAGTCAGATCGAATGACACACTTTCCCTGTACCTTGCAGATGATTCCCAGGACAAATTAAGTAACAGAATTACATTATAAAGGAGGGAGTGATGCCGGAAAGGCTTTTGCATTGTTTATTACTCTAGTGGCAGTTTTCTCTCTTGGAAAAGTGAAATAATACGCCTAATTTAATTTAGACCATAATAAATTTTGGTCCTCTGGGACTTAACTGCAGAAAAGTAGCAGTGAAGAAGGTGTGGGAAGGGGATGGAGGGGAAGTTAATAATAAAAGAATGGTCTCCCCAAGGGGGGCGTGTCACTCGGACTAATTACTCACGGAAGTGACGTCAGCGAATTTCATACAGGGTCAAGGGAGCAGTTGCAGGGTCCGCGCTGAATTCCTAATCTCGCATGGGAATTTCTTGTTCTGCAAGCTTAGCTTTGTTTATTGCTCCTTTCTCACGTTCTTTCCATATCATTAAGTTTTTTAATAGCGGAGAGACGGATGTGGTACTTCTTTCCTTCTTCCCTTAAAATGAATAACAGAGGTCAAGTTTTGCTCAGAGAATTTAAACTTTTTGAATCCTTGTGTGCTTTTAAAATTTATTAACCCAGCAACTCGTGCGATGCCCTGAGAATAAAAACCTGACAACCATGCAGTGCATAAAAGTGATGCTTTAAAGTTATACGAGATACAAGTTGACATTGCAAGTGAGCTTTCAGGTATTGCAGTCTAACTAATATTTAAGACAACCTCGAAGATTTAACGGATAATTGGATAGGTAGATAAGATTTAATGCGCGTACAGGCATCTCACTCTGTTATCTCGAGCGGTAAGAGCATCGACAAGAACAGCCGAAGATCCTTAGTTTGATTTCCGACCGTGGTATTAAAGGTTTTAGGCCTGATCCAGCTTTCACAATTACAGCTAGTGTAGAAGAACAGTACAGTACAGTGATGAGTGTAACACATACATACAGTACAATTATTCTCAATAATTTCACCGCAAAAAAAAAAAAAAAAAAAAAAAAAAAAAAAAAAGTGCCAAATATTTGGAGGCATCTAGCTTCCTGACGAATGGATCTAAATGGTTTATTGTTTCACTAACTGTCGCTCAAATATTGTGCAAACAATCCTGTAATGCATTTCTATCTTAATTCAAATGAATTTAGTCACCATTTAATGTTAAAATGTCGTGTAAAGTTTAATTTCTAAGAGAGATTTGTCAACCACACGTTAACATTACATTGTGATTAAATTCATTCGAACTGAAATAAAATGGTATTACAACATTATTCACACAATGTTTGCGCGAATTTATTAAACGAATTTATTATCATTCATCAAGGAGCTAGATGGCTCCAAACAATTGACTCATTTTTTTCTTTTTTTCGGCGAAACGATTCTTTATTGATGATTGTATTGTACATATTTGTTACACTCATCATGTAGAATCCCTGGTTAACCTATGGCCGAAGCAGTAACTTCCACCCAGTATGCAGAAAAACAAAAATTAAAATATTACTATTTATTATTTCAGCTTAGATTTCTTTTGTTATAATTTTTACTATTTCTACTACTTGCCTATACTAAGTAGATGAAGCATATATTACATTCCACTCAAAACTACGATATCGAGGTTTTACTAGAAATAAACTTCTAATGCCCTCAGAAGAAAAATGAGAGCGCACGCGCGCGCATGTATGTATGTGAACAACATGGCTCAAAAATGAAACGTTTTGGTTGAATACCAAACTTGAAGTTTTAAGTTCAGAATCTTCCAAGCATTTGACACAAATAGTCCCATCGCGTAAACAGCTCCAACAATTCGTATTAAATACCATAGGTATAAGGTGCTCGTACTTGCATGACAAATAAAATCCATATTATACGCGTACTTTCTGGGAACATTCTTTAAGTACTCTTCATTCTGAGTAACTTTGGTATAACTGGTAAACCGTAGGAGATATACAAAAATTTGCTGCATAACAATACAGATCTCGTTAAAACACACAAGTTATGTCAAATACAATGTTTTGTGAGGTTAACCGTTTCGATATATAGTTTGTTATTTATTTTAACTTTTAAAATACTTATGGTTAGTGGTTAGTGGCTTTTCGGTTTTCCTCGGTCTTGCAGAGAGTGTGGATTTCAAAGCATTTATATATCGATCCGCATTTTAAAGGTCTGACAATCGAGCTATCCAACTGTAGCCCCCTTATAGCCACAATGAAGTGAGTAAACATGTAATGAAGGTTTATCTGCATTAACAAATAA
The DNA here is from genome assembly GCA_030765045.1 of Tenodera sinensis. Classification (NCBI taxonomy): domain Eukaryota; kingdom Metazoa; phylum Arthropoda; class Insecta; order Mantodea; family Mantidae; genus Tenodera; species Tenodera sinensis. Next base: position 245,029,553 of record CM060964.1, on the reverse strand, counting down.
ATAGAATAAGCTTTTGTAAGAAACTGTTTTAGAATTGTAAGTGAAAAATTCATGTGAATGTAGTGATCAAGTATTTTAATAGTGTTTAACGCCCGTTCGTACTACATACAGTACTACAGACGGTGGACGCTGATGATAAACGTAATCAGATTATAATTAATAAAGGAAATTTGATAAGCATACGTTCCAGGCCTAAGTTCAGGGAAACTGCACATTTGCCTGATATGTAGATTGAGGAAAAACCGGAGGAAACACCAGTTAGGAAGAACAGTCCTGATGGCTTTTAAAACGCAGATCTCACGTTCTTAAGTCGGTGCCTCAACGACCTCGACCACCCACATTACCTACACAGGCTGGTATAAATTAGCCAAAATTCAAAATTACCATAAAAATCTAGTGTTGCATTCACCACTCTTTTACAAGCTACTCGTAAAAACTCTTTTATCTACTTTTAATTTATGATGATAAACTTTCATTATCTGAAATTAATAAAATTGTTTTATAGGTCAATTTATATTAATATTTAAATTAAGGAAATTTAAGTTAAAGCTATACATTTACACGATTTTTTATATGTAAATGGGGGATACTACATAAAGCGATAATCAGACCTTTTGTTTTTTTTTTTTTTAAAAAAAGCATACCGCTATGTGATGACTTGGAAATTTCTTGCGCTTTGTATGGCCGAGAGACTTACTGGGCAAGGCTGTCCAAAACTACTTCATATTCCTCCAACATTATTTGCCCTTACGTTTTAAGGAGAAACGTTTGCGACCTTTGTTTCTTTTGTACTTCTCTATTGAGCCAATTCAAGTGTCAAGCGGGCCACCGAAAAAGCATTGGCCCGCGGGCCTTAGCTTGGGCGGCAATGCAATACTTGATATGCGGTAGGATATGAATATTTGGCACATCTGAGTTTAGGGGAAGTCATATTGGTATACGTTTGCTATCGGAACAGAGAGTATTAAAGTGGTTTTATTGCAGTTTCTTGCCAGACAGGACTCGTTACCAGCAACAAAGACATTTCCGGACGAGGATTTGCGTCTAATTGGTCCGATATGCGTCTCCAAGTAATCGCCTTCCGCAACTACAACAACAATAGGGGCAATATGATTACTGTGTTGGGTTCCAATCAATGGGCCCGCAACAATGGGACAACATCCCTAATTTCACTTCCCTCCCTAGCAGTTCTCGCACCCTTCAACCCTTGGGAGATTCCCAGCCGCCTGCCACCATCCCTCCTCGCGCCACACTCATTCTAATAAGCTGAGAATTATCATCATTATTGCTGCAGTACGTAATCTGCGGACCAGCTCTCAGATTTCAGGGTTGTAGCAAGAGAAATGCCGTGCTAGAGGTGTACAGTTACACACTGATTGGCTGGCTTCGGTTAAAGATGCTGTACTAGGCTCCTCCTGACTCACAAGGGAGAGTCGTTATTTCGAAAAGTGATATATACAACGTAAATCATGCAACACTTGTGATAGTCTGTCCATGTATATATCCTTCATTGCAAGTCCAGCTTCCACTCATCAACTAGCTATTTATATGAATGTTTAACATCTCTGCCAAAGTGCCTGTTAAATTCCTTTTTTCTTATTGATCAGTATCAGTCATGTTTTTCTTTATCTTGTATTTTGTCTATCCAGTTCACACCCTCAATTCTTCTCCATATTCCCAATGCCAATTCTTCCAGATTGCTTTTCCTCACTTCGTCGCAGCGTTTGGCATTATACAAAATTACGCCTCACACAAACCACTTCATCAAACTCTTTCTTACATTTTTCTTCAGGTGAATACGGGCGTTTTGCTTTTTCTATTAAAACTTGTTGCGAGTGCATTCCTATCCTATGTTTGGCTTGACTAATTATTATTTTGAGATATACCAAGTATTTAAAGCTGTCCACTTGCTTCATCTCATTTCGAACTCGACAGTACATCTTCGTTGCTTTTCTCCCAATGTAAAGAATGTAAATGATAATATGAAACCTCGCAAGTTAGGACAACTATAGTCATTCTCAGGCTCGCCAGAAGTACATTTATTATTATTATGATTATAATTATTATTATTATTATTATTATTATTATTATTATTATTATTATTATTATTATTATTATTATTATTATTATTATTATTATTATTATTATTATTATTATTATTATTATTATTATTATTATTATTATTATTATTATTATTATTATTATTATTATTGTTATTGTTGTTGTAATTGTTGTTGTTATTGTTATTGTTATTGTTATTATTATTATTATTATTATTACTATTACTATTATTATTATTGTTATTATTATTATTATTATTACTACTTATATATGCATTTGGCATACTCTTAACTAATCTTACACTATTGTAGAATAGCTAATTTACTTATTAGAGATACCTACATAATATTTGCTAATGGTTATCCTTCTTCATTCTCTTAAAACCCTTTTGTAAACCGTTTGAGTACATTTTAATTAGGGCAAGCTTGTGAATTAGCACTGGTCTTCTTTAAGAACACAGTTTCTTAGGATTTCTCTCTCACTTTTTGCTGCATCACACTCGAATACTAAGTGGACCACTGTTCGGGACCCTCAGTTGCAGGGACTCTCTGGGCTGCATACGATTTTTAGCCCATGCAGGTATGAGTTGATGTTCCCATTTCCAGTTATACTTTGTTCAATCTTTTGAGACAGTGGAAGGTCATATCTCCTCCTTCCACTGTCTCAAAAGACTCTGAACAAAGTACACTATTGTCATATTTGGCATGAGGTTGATTTTTGTTTTTAGCCTGCTTTCTATTGGTGGAAAACATGTTCCCTTATAATTCTACTCATGGAGTTTCTTCCCATTTCTGTTGCCATTCGTCCATAGATTCTCTCCTGGGTGATATTTTGAAGATATTTGAGATTACTCATCAATTAGCATGGTCATTAAAATTAGTCGATTAAGTTTTATGGTGTTTGCATTTCCTAAATATGTACTAAACTTCATTATTCGTATCACCCAGAGACTTCCCCGGGGTACGACGAATTGACAACCCCAGCAGGTATGAAATTACACGCCTCTGTTACCAAGCTCAAAGCGCCTTGCATATTGCCAATTTAGGTTTCATTTTTAAAATGTCATTCGCTAATGTGTGTGTTCTTTTCCTCATAAAATCAATTTCAAGATCCTTTTCTATTTTACTGGCTGGCATTTATAGTTTAAAGAGATCTCTTGTGTATGTTTTTGTTGTTTGTAATTTGAATTTTGAATTAGAAATCTTAATATAAAAGTAACAAACATGTTTTAATACTTCTTTTGAGTCGCATTTTTGTTATAATATCCAGAATAATAAAAATATTTGCACTTACCACAAATACCATTGAATTGATATATTTTATACCGTTAATTGTATTGCTGTTCTCTATTGTTTTATTACTAAGTTTTATAGATTGATATCCATTTTGCCTGTGTAACAGGTTTGCAAGTATACAACTTTTGTGCTCTGCCTGATCTCTTTCCTCGTGTTACATTCACTCGAATTTCTGTGCCCGCTATCATTCATTTTTATCTAGAGTCTACAAAAAATTCTTAGCAAACTTATTTTTCCATCAGTGTCATTTTAATCGAGAGAAATATTTGCACGTATCGTTTCATTGCACATTTCATTGTAGGTACAAAATGAAGAGAAGCTATCACTTTAAAATGTCATACACTTTGCATGAAAGACTAGAAAGAAACTAGTGTATAGCGGCAGTTCCTTAAAAAATCTCGAAGTACTGAACACCTGAAATCAATATAAACAATTTTGTCACGTAAATACCTACCTTAAAACCGAGCGGGTTGGCGCAGGCGGTAACGTCTTTGGTCCGCATTCGGGATGTCGGGGGGGTTCGAATTCCCGCAGCCTACCTTCCTGATCTTCGGTTTCTCGAGGGTTTTCCCAGGTCACTCAGGCGAATGCTGGGAAGAATATTTACCTTGCATCCGCCGTTTCACTTCCTTTCATTGCATTAATTTCATTCTCTCTATCCGGTCTTTCCAGGTTGTAAGATTCAGCGAATTCGCAGCGGGCAGCGTTGCGGTGGTGCTTGGGCTCTGGAAATACGGTGTTCGGCTGAGAGGAGGCACCGTGACTGGCCAGCTGCCATCCCAAGGGGACTGATTGTACAGCCGGACTTGGCTGACTAGTTGCGGTCTCTCTGTGGCGACCTGGAAATCCGTTGGTCCGAATAACTTGGCTGCACCTGTTAGGGATCTACCGTGGTTGTAGTTCCGCCTGTGATGCGTTCTGGCCGTCTGTAGGTACTTTCATACTATCCTTCCTCCCAGGGTCTGACACACAATGTGCCATCGGCTGACGTGCCGGAATCTCTACCGCAACAGATTGTAAATCCTCAACTCAAAATTTGTAACGGCATTTTTAAGAAAATAAAAAGCCTCGAAAAATATTCCGTGTAAAAGATAGTTTGGAATGGGGGATGTTCTTGTAGACCTTTGGAAAATATTGAACCTGAACACCAAGTTTGGTATTTATCTGAATATTCGTTTTTGAGTTATTCTGTTCACACACACACACACACACACACACACACACACACACACACACACACACACACACACACACACACACACACACTCTCTCTCTCTCTCTCTCTCTCTCTTTTTCTAGCAATATTTATTTTTATTCAGAGATGCTCAAAATTTGTGTTTATGATGAAACCTCCATTTCTAATTTTTTGGGTGGAATGCAATCCTTCCTCTTACAATTTATCAAAGGCAGTTGGCAGAAAAGTAAAACTTTAATTGCGAGGATAGTTTTCTGTTTCTGTGTGTTGACTAGTTTGTAGCCATTTATAGGCAAGCATCCATCATGACTGACATAGAGTGGATAGATTAAGTATTTTGCATATGAATTGTAACTGGGAGTACTTGTGAATTGTGAAAGGTTGAGAAAGTAGAAAAATTGCTATGAAATAAAACCATGACGGACATAGGTTATTATTTAATTTCCCTCGGAAATCACTTTAATAATAACCGAACTTCCTATGAGTTTAAATAAGAATGCGAATAAGCTTATAGAGCTTCGATATTTTAGACGCAAATTAATCGAAATATTAAAAGCAAGTATATGCCTAAACGTAAAAGTTAAAAAAAGACTTAAACCCAAAAGAGGGATCTAAGGTTTTTGCTGCCCGTTGTATTGTTAGACACATACGCACACATCCCATGAAATTTACGGGAACAAATTCTTGCACATTATTCCATTCCTCACTTTCTTCCTTTGTGCGATAAATTCTTGCCCGTCTCTTCCCCACTTCTCTTCCAGGTCTCCCCCTCACTCTTTTTTTATATTTTTCATTGTGTCCCTCCCTCCTGCACCTGTGTTCACTCCCATCTGTCTTTTTAACACTCGAGTTCAAACAAATTACACAAGAAACATCTTCTAACGGCGAGAAAATAACGGAGCCACTGCAGCTATTAGCCACGTGCAGAATTCTGCAGTGCGGAAGGTTTTCGCAGCTTCCTCGAGGTATGGCTTGAATGGGCTATTTACAACAAAGTCAAAGGAATTCAAACCAAAAATAATATGGCATAAGTGTAATGCCATCCATTGGTCGAATTCTAAGCAAAGTGATAAAGTACTGGTTGGAGGCAACAATCTGGTTTTACGAAGGGGAAATTCTGTATGGTAAAAATATTTATAGTATGTGACATATGCCAGAGAAAAAAACTGAAAAGGTGGAAGTTACACCCGATGTTCGTAGATTTGGGAAAAGCGTATAATTCGGTTCCTATAATTCGGCACTCCAAAATGCAGAATTAGAGGGGCCCTTTATCAAACTTGTAAAGAGGATTTAGATAACAGTAATGCCCCTGTAAAATTAGGGAAAAAAGTATACATCAGAAGAGCTTTGTGCTGCCAAAGATTTGAGACAATGGTGCTGGATGGACGCTCTTTAAACTATATTTGGGAACGGTTATCAAAAGTTGGAACAAGTCTTGTCAAGAAATGCGAGTAAGGATTGGAGGACGGATAGTTCCTTGCTTTTTGCAGATGATCAAATTTTAATTGCTCAAGGTAGAGATGATGCTGAATATTTAATAAGGAAGTTGGTTGAAGCTTACAAAAGAGGTGATCTCAAGATGAACTTCCTTGAAAGAATACTTTGGGACAGGGTAAGAAGGTTGTGATTTGGATATAAAAGGAGTGGAAACTACAATTACATTTTTTAAACAATTTAAATATTTGGGTACAGTTCTACACAAGTCTCGTAATTGTGAAAAGGATATTGATGAGGGTATTAACCAAGCAAGAAGAGAATTACGAGACCAAACGGAATATTGAGGAATAAGAGAGATCCACAAGGGACAAAAAAGTACATCATAGTAAGAGCTATTATTGAAAGCATTATGACATATGCAGGTGAGGCTAGATTCTTGACAAAATGTAAGAAGCAAGGGTTGCGTGTGGTGGAAATGGAGAAATTATCGTCTCTCCAGAATGCACAAAGTGAGCAATGAGGAAATAAGAGAAAGGATACGTCAGCCAGATTCCGCAGTTGACAGATTGGAAGGTAGGATCCTCCATTGGTATGGTCACGTTCGGAGTGTACCCAATATAAGATGCGTTAGAATATTCTTCCAAAGGAAAGGAGAAACATGATAAACCCCGAACAAGTTGCAGGACAGAAATTGCAGCAACCATGCGACAAAGAAACATCAAAACATCAACGACTATCTCTGGTGAGATAGACAGGATGTAAGCAAGTAACAAGGGGCAACCGTTGATAAGTGGAAACGCCGATAAAAGTAAGTATAAATTGAATGTAATAATTAAAAAGTTGGAAAGGTAGAATCAGAGTGAAAAAGCCCGGCTATGGTATTTCTAGCCCGTGTTACACATTGTCTTGTGTGAATAAACAATTAATTACCATTACAAAGTTGTTGAAAAAACATATGAGTGCATAAACTCATCCATTTCTTCTCTTACTCGTGCATTTAATTTAATACCTTCCCTCAAATCGTTCAAGTGACTTAAATATGCTAGACTAGACTAGTAATACGTAATTCTACTTTTCGTCTGCGATACACAATTCTTATGCATTCTTTGGATGTATATGTCTTCGGGAATCTTGAATCACGTAAGGTTAGTATTAATTTGGTTCTAATGTGCATAGTGTGGAAGGTATATAGGTGTCCATCCTGAAACTTTTAGAGAACGCATCGAAAGTAAGAAGTAAGAGAAGCTGTAAGAGTAACAGCCAGCTCCGATTTCTCCCTTGTCCTGCCCTAGAGAAGTTTCTTGAAAGTGTGAACCATTCCTCTTCATGCTGCAGATGGTATAAACCTGTGGGTAAAAAGTAATGTACATAACTCTGTACATTTTCTGACAACCAGACACGTGTAATCACTTACGACTTCTTGTATTGCACAATCCCATTCTCCTCTATACAGCATTGCTTTATGTTTTATTTGTCTTTTTTTATATTTCTTCATTTCAGTGCTATTGATGCAATACAGATTTGGTTGAAAATATGAAAATAAAATTACAATACAGTAAAATTACAACAGACAAACAAACAAAAGAAGGTCGATGATTCTAGCTATATTGGAGATCAACCCCTTCGAGTCAGAGTGGTATGCTGGCATACGGAAAGTAGATTCATTCGAAGTTTAAACCAAAAGATATCATGGCAGGTGATAGCGGAGTCTAGTGCGAAGTAGTGATCGAGTGTCAAGTGAATAGCATATCGCATATGGAGCGCTTGGAAGATGGAGAAAGAACTGTGCCTAGCGACGGATAAACTCAATAGTGAGGACATCGCTTCCGGGATGTTCTTTTCCATTATTTCATTATTTTCCTTCTTTCTCTTCTTCGTGATGGAATCCATTCACATACTACTGTTCCTGGTAAACTCTTTGTCATTCTCATTACATGTCCGTATCATAACAGTTTTACTGATGCATTATCTGTCATTTCTGTGCCTTATTATGCCTTTTGTTTCTGAGAAGAAAGGCAAGTAACCAAATGTTGTGTGGCAGACGTAATTTATTTGAAAATGATGTAGGTAAAAACAACTCTGAAGCATGGACAACGTCAAAGTACTTAAGAGTAAATGATGCAAACTGTTGCTTATTCTTTATTTCACTGCAAAACTTGAGCAATAATAACGGAGAATTGACTAGAATATAATGATGCTGACGTTGAAAACGACATTCATATATTATAGAAACGAAGAAACAAATACTCAAATGTTTTTGAAACAACAACTAGTGGCTATGGAAGAACACCTATAAAGTTAGTGAAGCATGATGCGAGCACATTTCCGTTATAACATTAACAGGTCAGTTTTCCACAAGTTCTCCCATATTGGTCCTGCAGGTTTTTTGAATTCTCTAAAGATGTATTTTGACACTCTTCAATTAGTGGGTTGTGTCTGACCATTTTTGTTAGTAAAGTCATCTGTACCGCTCTAAAGAGACCCGAAAGAGGTTCCACTCTGGCCAGAAATTCAATAGTAGTAGTAGTACTAGTAGTAGTAGTAGTAGCAGTAGTGGTAGTAGTAGCAGCAG
>CM060964.1:244978493-245018493 GCA_030765045.1 Tenodera sinensis | reverse complement strand
AGTAGTAGTAGCAGTAGTAGTAGTAGCAGTAGTAGTAGTAGTTGTTGTTGTAGTAGTAGTAGTAGTAGTAGTAGCAGTAGCAGTAGTAGTAGTAGTACTAGTAGTAGTAGCAGTAGTAGTAGCAGTAGTAGTACTAGTAGTAGTAGTAGCAGTAGTAGTAGTAGTACTAGTAGTAGTAGTAGTAGCAGTAGCAGTAGTAGTAGGAGCATGAGTGATATCTCAAGGGTGCATTTCAAAGTTGCTCAAATAATTACTTCCTTACTTATTTGTGTGTGTCCTTTAACATTTTAGTTCCTCTATAGACCTTATTCCATTATAGTATAGATTTTCTTTTGGAATATTTATATGGTAGAAACGTTAGGTGACTCATCCTGTATATAGTTGCAAGCTTCACTACATAGTTTTCACTTAGCTATCCGCCACAAAAGCTTTAATTATATGACTTTTAGTGTCAGTCTTGAAGAGAATACATTCTTTTGGTTAACCTGCGGTTTTGGCAAATCACGACAGCAGGATCTGCATTACCTTTGGGGGAAACCCTGAGACATGTTTATTGCAAAACTAACCTGAAAGCATTGCATGTAAAATATTCTTGGGGGTGAACCTCCAACATGATGTACTGCCTTTGTTCCTGTTTAGTTATTTTCCTTCGATTACATTTCACAGTAATTGCTGTGACATTTATAGGCTTAAAGGCGTGAAGAGTGGTTTACCATCATCCTCTCAGAACTGCCTTGACCTCAGCGATGAGTCATTTCTCTATCTTTTTTGATGTCGGTGCTATAAATAAAGTTTTCTCATTCCATAAACCTATGTATGGTATGTGGTCGATTGTAATCTGTCTTTCTAGAACAGTATTTGTGGCTATCTCACAAAATCTGTCACGTAAAATTCACATAGGAAAGTTAACATCGTTTGAATAAATGCGTTGTTTTAAGCCGTTATCTTAGAGTTTTGCAGTGCATTAGTGGCGGAATTGCTGATTATCTCGCCGAAATTATTTTGAAATCTAAATTTAACATTTTTGTATGAAGCTAGGGGTAAATCCAAAGTCCTAGACTGTGTAACGAGAACCCTAACAAGCTGCCGGATTCGTTGTTGTGAGCATCTGGTAAGATGGAAGAAAAACGTTGGAAGCTGAGGCCCGTGATTACAACGTGTTGCACGGCGATGCAGAAAGTTATTTGGAATATTCTAGACTTCAAAACATTATGGAAATAATTGAGTCCTTAGCGTTTATATAAAAGAGAAATTACGAGTAAGTGATACAGTTAATTCTTCAGAATAGGTTGCTGTGACATGATAGGGTTAAGTGAGAAGCTGTCAATTGCATGCTGGAGTGCTACAGGGAGGGGAGCACAGCGGTTTCAGTTCCAACAGTTGGGAGTTTTCTAGATTGCTGAGACACATCATGCTTTTGGATAGGCTAATAATTCTCCGGGACAGGCAGCATATTTCAGGTAGGGAAACCGTTCCAGCTGGAGTACTCATTGCCATCAATAGAGACAGAGAGACCTTAAGAAAGGAGCAGTTGGACCCCAGAGCTTCTCGGGACGATCATCTCTGAGGAATAGGGAGCAGTATCAATATCGGATCTGTTTTTGCAGCTGGCTGCAAAAACATCAAAATATCGTAGACATGGACTCGAGCGTCTCACAAGCATAAAAGGGATACTAGCTGAAATATTCACAATAATCACGAGTGAAAGGGGAAGTTGCGAACTCATATGAGTTGATTGCTGCCAAGTGAGAAGCTATGGCAGGTAACGAACAAGACCATCTGAAGGTCTTCAAGTAGTGATATTGATATTCTCAGTAGTTTTGTCTTGCATATTTAGTTCTCTCTGTATACGTTTATTCCTATTATATTTAACTAATTCAATTTTTGAACTCCTAAAGTGAAGGTGTTCATGTTCGTAATTGATGATGGCTTTCTAGACCTGTTTATTGATAATTTGCATGTCGAATACATATACGGACATGAACATAAGTTTCTTGCAATCGCGATCATTACTTGCACTGCAATCCTTGTCAATACAAAACGTTATGGAAATCCTGTTAATGGAAAGTGAACATTACGCTATAGTGCTTCCTCGAGGTCTCGAGGCTCAAGAGTTAGCTAATCGTCCCTTTTAAATGTTACTTTGGTGTTGTTTTATTCTGATAGTCAGAAATCTCTCAAACTAATCGTTTTAATTTATTATCGCGTTTACTAAGTACATCATACTGTGTGTTGGTGTTTTACTATCTCTCGATTGACGATTTCAATTATTATTTCAACTATTCTCTTTACAGTTCTTTGTGTGATAAAATGCAAGTGGGTTTACAAACTAATAACATTTGGGCAGTTTTTCTCGTTATTGCTTTATATTCAGTAAGCAGTAAATATGTTTACCTGATAAGTAAGATTTTTCGAAAGGCCCATAATATAATGGTCTAATGTATGTTCGTTTAAATATTTCACGGTAAAACTTTTAATAACACAAATTCTGGATCTCCAGCAACAACTGAAACTTTACATCTTAATTTCACAGAGATAAGGCAAGGAAAATACTGGTCCCATAGTGAATATTTTATTTAACAATTCTATGCATTGCTCACGAAGGGAAGTATGTCCATTTTAAAGAATGAAATAAGACAGAAGTGGTGTACCAAATATGCTGGATATCAACATCGTAGCTGAGATCGAAACTGATGCAGAGGACTTCAAGGTTGAGACACCTGAGTTTTGTTGTACTTTATCTATTTACTTAACACTGTCCCTTTAATTATCTGGCAAGCTCAATATTATTCGAAAACGACGATTGGCAAATCTAAAAACTAGCAACTGGTCGTTATGCATTCAAATGTTGCAACGCAGAATAAATTGTAAGTGAATTCCTGAGACATCAATGCAGGCCAGAGCATAGACAAATTAAGTCAGGCAGGTTGTCGTTTACAGCAGAACCGAAATATGAATTCCTAATATCGACCATAAAAACCACTTGGAAGAGGTGTATAAGAAACCAACCAAATCTTCCAAAATAAGTAAAGACATTTCATAGGTACACCAGATGCTACGCAGAGAAAGAAAAATTAGCACTCTTCCTCGTAATCCACTAAAAGAGTAATTAATATGAGGCCCTGAGCAAAGAATATTAATGAGGATTTTTTCCTTCACACTAGAGAATCCGAAACAGATCTTCTCTTGGAGATTACGATATACTCATATCTACTCAACATTAAGCTTACTACTTCAGCAATAGAAAGAAACCTTTTTCTTAGAATATTTATATTACTCAAGATGCAATGAAAGCAGCATTGGTTAACCAAGGCAACCATGAGTTTCTCTATGAGCTCTTACGCCATCTACTGACTACAGTGACATCTAGAAATTTCTGGAAAATCTATAAAGGGCCAACCAGCAGAGCGATGCCAGAGTTGTTCTTGTAATAATAATAATAATAATAATAATAATAATAATAATAATAATAATAATAATAATAATAATAATAATAATAATAATAATAATAATAATAATAATAATAATAATAATAATAATAATAATAATAATAATAATAATAATAATAATAATAATAATAATAATAATAATAATAATAATAATAATAATAATAATAATAATAATAATAATAATAATAATAATAATAATAATAATAATAATAATAATAATAATAATAATAATAATAATAATAATAATAATAATAATAATAATAATAATAATAATCATCATCATAATCATAATCATAATCATAATCATAATCATAATAAATAGGTAATACAACAGAGGGAGACACCTCATGCACTGCAACCTACGTAGATCTATTATGGCTACCACCCCCAGGAGGAAGGGATGAAACAAAGGGAGCACAGGAGGCTACAAGCCGCTGGAAGACAGACCAGAGAGACGTGCGGAAGTCCCTAATAATTCCAGGCTCGAAGACCCGTCGCACTGCTGGAGCTGGCTAGAGAGGATGAAGTAGGTACGCGGGTAATAGAGAAACTAAAAAGCCCAACATAATAAAGCCATTGACTGACTGAATTATAGTCAAAAAGGAAGGACATCCTATGATGCAGAGGACAGTACCAGAGAGAATGATGCATAAAAAGTATATGACGACGTAACCAAGGCTTATTTATATGGAAATCTGGTTTGTTAATGTTTTACTTTTTACACCACGAAGTTATTTCATTACTTCCATATCATTTGATGAATTGATGTATTCTGAATTCCAATTCTGTATCATTTTATTTCTAACCACAGAGTATTTGACATTCCTGGAAGTATTAAGCTCATTTTTCTATGAAAATAATAGACTGTATGATAATATGAAAAATAAAGTTTACGTAGGTATGTCTACACAATTCTAGAAGTTAAAGAGATGTGTTTTTATTTTATTTACCACGTATAGTAAGCTAGGGAAGTGATGTATTCCACCCAAAAATCCGAGTAGGGATTTCACCGGAAATATTTATTTGTAGGCCCGCTGAATGCAAAGAAAACAGTTTTTAGAAGAAGGTCCATGTGTGTTTATGTCAGTGTGTGAACAACATATCCCAAAAAGAAACGTCGATTAAAAATATGAGTTCGTATATAAGTTTAGCATCTTCCAACGATGCGACACGAAGATTTTAAAGATTGCACGCTCCCACTATAAACTATCCTTTACATGGAAACTTTAAAAAAAATTATTTAAAAAATAAGTGCATAGATTTTGAATTTTCAGGGAATAACCCCTGAAGTCCTCTTTATTCCAGATGATTTTTTGATAACTAGTAAACCGTAAGAGATGGACAGAATCTTACTATCCGAAAAGTGTAGTGTAGTGTAGATTCGTATAACATAGACACAATGTATGTTGTATGCATTTGTTTTTTGTGTAGTTAGCCGTTTGCGAGATATTCGTTGTTACTGGTTTGCGTTTTAAAATACTTAGGCTTTTCTCAAATAGGAAGTCGTCATTTTTTTTTCTCTCTTGGACATGCAAAGAAAACGGCATTTCAGCATCAACACGTTGCGATCGGCCTTAGATTATCACTTAAAGCTTACAGTAATCTCATTGTAATTACAAGGAAATATACAATAAGACAATTTCTGTAAATGGTTATGTCAATTAATGTGAAGTAAATAGAAGAATAAATGCTTGTAAGAAAAAATAGTTGGTACAAGAGTGCGCAGAGAAAGCAACGCATCTGCTTTTTGAAGTTACTTTATCTCGCCCCTCCTATAAAATCTGGAGCCCTACCTAATGTTCAGTCCCGGCTACGGGCCTGTAGTCATTTATATGTAGTACGCATCCCCTACTAATAAAGACTTTATTTTTATGTTTATACTTGCTAAACTGGAAAACATACATTTCTGAACTGTCCTAAACAGGAACCACAAAAGAACCAAAGAAGACAGTGTGAACCCTGATTGTTTATGGTTCAGGAATTTTCTTAATAGGGAAAAAGATTTTTAATAAAATTTTAAAAACTGTTTTTCTCAGTTTAATAAATTTTTGACATTCTGGCAATTAGCGCATTAATAAAACTACAGACCTGATAATGCATCTGCTTATTATCAACCTAATAAGTGAAACTAGGAAAGGAACTTAATTATAAATAGTTGATTAAAAATATATAAATTTTTTCGAAAAAAGCTAATGTTCTTTAAAAATTATATTGAAATTATTATTTTTTTAAAATCTGGTCACTTCATTATAAACGAAAGCTTGGAAAACAAACGGTGCACATTTCAAAAACATAGCTTCAATAGTTATTTAATGGAGTGTAACCAGAAATGTGTGAAAATAACGTAGATGACATAGGGAAGGTCCTTGGCTGGCGTTTAAGAGCCTCCAGGAGCCACTGAGCATGCAGCAGCGTGCTTCTGCAGTGTATTCTTCAGTATAGAAGGCAAGAAGGAAAGCGAAAATGAAGGAGTACAGAAAGAAAGACAAAGAGAGGTGGCGAATTCCCAGCTGTGTGTATGTGTAGTAATGGACCCCCTACCAATATGGCTGAAATATTTTATGTACTCGAGTAAGGTCTCTCAGTAGCTGGTCGGAAGGAAGGAAGGAGGAAATCCGATATCAGCGCTCATACATTTACACCGGGCGGCCGCTCCAGGAAGCTCGCCAACTCGAGTGAAAGATGATAGCAAGGGAGGACCACACTACATCAAAATACTGTAAACGGGAGAGCATAAAACCCACACTCTCCCCCTTTTTTTCTATTTTACTCCTCGTTTAATACACAGCGTATAAAAATGAGAATTATTGCCTATAAATTGCTTCAGGTTCCACATTAAACCGGGAGTTCCAGTTATTTTATACTCTGTAGTCAAGTATTTTAACCTCCTCCTCTACACATAACGGGAGCAAGTTCTCGATAATTCTTCTGTAGTAGAGAACAATTCATAAAGATGTCTTACAGCTTGCCAAAATGTGTTGCCGTGGAGTAAGTCCTCTACGGAGACAACTCGGGGCAGAGGGGCGGAAAAAGTGAGGGTGTGCGCATGCTCAGATGGTGCGTATCTAAGCTTAAGGCAAAAACAGCGATAAATACGCCGCGACAGTTCCAGTTGATAAACGCGACATTGAAATTTAAAACAGAAAACTAGGCACAAACACGGCCTCTGATCTAGTTACGAAATAAGCTCATGTAAAGAACCTAAATACTTAACTGTAACAAATCCCCTGTTTCCTCATTTTCTTTTCCAATTATTGATGCTAAACAAGGCATTTTAATAAAACTTTACAGCTGCTTTGCCAAGGTAATAATTATTCCAGGAGGAAAATTATTAAAGTATTTATTTTTCAATTAAATGATAGTTTATGAGCTCATGTCAACTTCAATTTTTAAACGAAAACTTCAACTTTTAGTATATTCTGTTTTACATAACATTTTGATTTGGAGCATTTTTTCACAATTTTTCTAAATCATAAATGGAAACAGTACTTTGAATGAATTCGTTAAAGGCAAGGAAAATAAATCTAGGTTTTTCTTTTTTAAAACTAGTTTTGCGTAATTAAGATTTAAATTTTATGAAATAGTTTTATGAATGTAATGATTTGAATAAAGCGCGTCAACCAAATACATTTTGTTTCTTACTGTGGATAACCAGACATTGCTGTAGAAAGTGAGATTTGGATGCTTCCCGTGGGTAACTAACCTGTTATTATCTTCTTCCTGCTTCGAATACAGAAGGATGTATATTCTTTAATCTGGTTATCATGTAAGAAGAAAACCCTTCTCACTGAAGGATGATCGTCTGGAGTTCACTGCATTACTAATATTTCGTTTCAATGCATAACATCCTTATGCAGGATATAAGCCTAACTTGCACATGTGACACTTCAGGTTAACGCAAACTGGCCCATAATGAGCAGACAGGAAACTTAGATTAGATTGCGTTCAGCGAGTTGTTAGGTAGCCACAGAGGCCCGTGAGCATTGAACATGTACAGTACATAAAGCATAAAAACACATTGTAGCTATACAGGCACAGAAAACAAAGTAGGCATTTATTGAGAAACACGTGTACTCTCTTCCCTGCAGTTCTAAGGTTAACATAATGTAGGTATATTTACAAATACAAATTAGACCTTGCTTTAATCTTTCACTAGACTTTTCCTGCCACGTCCCATTGTTTCGTTATATACTTAGCAATGAATGGCATATTTTGTCAGTTCTTCAGTAAATATAGATTTAAGTACCTAGCTATGGATCAGGCATCAAATGTAATTAACAGCTAGAAACTACTTACAAAGCTACAGAATAAATAACAGAATAATTTGCCATTCAGATAATCTTGTACAGATTATTTTTTTGTTTGTTTGTTAATATAGGTACTCTTTAGCAGCAATTTTAAAAACACTGACATAATTAACTTTTTCCTGAACTCAGCCTGAGCCTCAAGCGTACCGTTAAAAATGTGCCAATCTTGTCATTCGGCAGAATGAAACAAACACAACACTAATATTGTGTTTTATAGAAATCTTCTCAAACATTTGCATGACATAATTGGTTAAGATAAGAGAAATGCTCAGTATTGCTCAAATATCTCTGGTGCTGCATATTCCAAATTAACAATTCATGGTTCATTTTGTAAGCAATTGGGTCTAAAAGCATAAAGAATGAAATGAAGCTCTCTCCAGCGCTCACGTAATCAGACGGAAACTGCCGAAACACAGAAACGGGAAACTTTGGGAGAATCTCGTGTCATCTGTTCAGAAGGAGCGGTAACCTCGTGCTCCCGTTTGGGCAAATATGTCTTTAATCATTTAACAATACCAAGTCCAAACTAAATAATGTTCTTAATCAAGTGCGAGGGGTGATCAGAGACTAAGGTTACAATGCCTGTGAAGAAACGTTTATATTTTATTTCATACAAGCAATACAGCCGACTGATAGGATATAGGTACATAAGGTTATTCTTCAACATAGTGTCCATATCAGTTTAGGTACTAGTCACTTGTTGGGATGAGTTTAATTAAATATTTTCTCAACAGTTGCCAACGGTATCTATTAGAATTATCGCACACTACTATTATCGCTATACGGGACGAAACTGCAGGAATATCGAACTAGTGACCTTAGTTTCTGATTATACTTCGTATATTATTTGGTTGCATTTCATTTTCTCAAATGAAAGACAGGTAGCCGATATTTTTTGTCACAAAGATTGTGTCTAGGGACTACCCAGCATCTGTGCCAAATATTTCATAGACCAGATATGAACCACACCAAAGAACGCTACTCCTGCAATACACCCAAGTGTAAGTACATAATAGTCCAACGAGCAGTAGGCTTTAACATTTACCTAGTGAACATATATTTTCCTTAAGACTATTTTCTTCAACAGAGCGCGTGGTTTGAAATACAACGGAACTATTTGTTATTTACAGTTATACCAAAGCTATCTTTTATATCAGAGTTTTAACTATAAGAACCAGGTCATGGATAATGAAAGAAAAGGACAGACGGAAAATCCAGTCAGCGGAAATGAGATTTTTTCGAAGAACTAAAGGATGCATTAGACTGGACTTAAAGAAACGAAGCAATCAGAGAAGAGCTGAATATTTATAATTTAAATGACAAAATCGAAGAAAATAAACACAAATGGAAAGAGCACATGAACCGCACGAGTGAGGAAAGGATACCTCTTTTAATCAAAAGATACAAACCAGTAGGAAAAGAGACATCATTCGCCCCCAGAAACAGATGGGAGTATAGAAAAACAGGTGGAAACGCCTAACTCTTACAGTAAAGAAGAAGAAGAACCAGGTACAAACTCATGCCGTGTTGTAGAAGGGTTGCTAATCAATAAACACACTACCGGTGGTACCTACAGCATGAGTTCATAAGTTGGGATCGGTATCATCGCAAGTTCCACACCAAGGTAGCGTGGTACCAAAGCACTCTTATCTCGGATGTTGCTTTCTTGGCTCGAGTTGGACGCTGCATGGCTGTTGCTCATTACCACTAAGAGAGAACATAACCGGCAGTGTTTTCGCAAACGACACGTATCTTTCAAGGTTTATCAAACACAATTATCACACGTTATACAGTTTGTAATTATGCAGCAGTAATTTAGACTTTTAGGCATTTTAATGGTCAGCATTAATTATGTAAACTTTAATTACCTTTTTGTTGTGATACCACATTTAGGCACAATTTACTTAGAGCAATATCCCACACATACTACAGAATGGAGTGATGTTTCGCGTCGACAAGAGATAAGGTGCACCAATTATCCCACACATTTCTCTGAAGAACTGGTATATTAGCATAAAAACATTACTTGGTATAACTTCCATACTGTAAATTCTGTTTATTCCTTCTTATGATTTTTAACAACAAATTAAATTCGTATGTCAGTATATCAGAATTAGAGTGCATGAATTTTCTGAGCAAGAGCTCAAGTGAGAATAAGCGGCTCATTCTAAATGTATTTATAGAAAAATTATCATCCAGGTCTTACGAAGACATTTTGTTGCCCCACCTTAGCCGAGTGGTTAGACCATTCGCTTCTCACCAGAGCGGCCCGGGTTCGATCTCAGGCAACCGCATGTGGGATTTATGGTGGACGAAGCGGCGCTGGGGCGGGTTTCCTCCGGGTTCTCCGGTTTCCCCCGCCATCTCATTCCACCGGTGCTCCATCTTCATTCCATGTATCATCAGTGTTACCGCCTGCGGGGCCGTATGCAGTAAAAGTGGGCGTTAAACACGACACGACATTATTTTGTCTCACTTTGGAGTAAAATACATTTATTTCTAAAAAATATGGTAGGAGCTAAATATTAACTTCACACTAATAACAATCACTAAAATTTACAAAACAGGTAGTACACCAACAAGTTCTGCTTGCTGTGCCACCATCCAAAGATGACATACCAACGTTAATTTAACATAGACCCAGCCCATCAAAATTCGCAGGCAGAATCACCCAAGGGCCTAACTCCATCCCACCAGCAGCGTTTTCCCGGCTAAGAAAACACCTGTCTCAGTGCAGAGAGCAATTCGGCTCAAACATACATATTTCCAGTTTTTGGACATACCCACTACACGTGGCTGAGGGCTCGACAATATGGTTGGAGTTATACAAATATTAAACATTCGCAATAATTCCATTGAGAGTGTAACATGTACAGTAGTATTTAATAATAAACTGCATGCTTTCACACAACTCGTTCATATCTATGAAGTAAAATAATGGATCCATGTCGGTGCCAACCAAGTGGGAGTTTGTGATACCAGAGAAAACGTCTCTCTTGCTCCCAGGGCAGAGAGAGGAGGGAGGTGAGACAAGGAGAAAGGTACAGCTGATGATAAAGGTGCATGTCATTGCAAATAAATCCGAAGGATGGAAGAAGTGGGAATGATATTAACAGCAAATCTCAAAACGACGCTCTTGAAGAGATGCGAGAGCAATGAATTTCATGAAGAGATGGAATTAGAGGTTTGTCTGATCCTTAGGGTGAAGAATATGAAGAAAATGAAGATAAATGCTGTAACTTACCACTTAATGGTGGATAGAAATAACCGTCTAACTTACCGTTTCTTCTGTTATCGCTTTCTAATTGCAATGTTTTGGTTTCTGCAAAGCTTCTCTGCGCAAGTTCCCTGAAGACAAATTTGCTGCTTTCTCAGGAGCTCTAAGGTTTTAGGCACTCTTTGGTTGTGATACTATAAGTTGGATAGAACCAAACTAGATGACTCCCAGGTAACCTGTAAGGGTCGCGTTCGAGAGATTCCGGGCTCGGCTCCCATCGGCCAACTTCTCTGATCTTCGATCAGCATTCGCCCACCGACGATTTTCTTTCCATAATTTCCCTTTGATTCCGTTTCCTTTCTGGTACGCTTCTAGATTTCGTGGCGTATGGAGTTGCCGGACAGATGGCGCGGATGTTTGCTTGAAAGAGTAGAACACAGAGAGCTGCTTGGTCGATGGGTCGTTTATCGCCCTCTCTAGGCAACTCCAGCAGTGAGACGTGGAACTTCCGCACGTCTCTGTGTCCTCTCTGCCTGCGGTCCGTAGTCTCCTGTGATTGCTTCACTTCGTCCGTTCCTCAGAGGGGGAGTGTTGGCCACAATAGATCTAAGCAGGTCGCACTGCACGAGGTGTCACCCTTGGTTGCATAATCGATACCTAGCTAAGATAGAGGAAGTGTGACATTTAACCGTGGCTTGCTTCAATTTTCCCGAATTAAACTCTACTTCATTGAGCCATGTGTGAGTACTGGAAAAGATTGATTGTTTCTCTTTTTGTAGCATAAACTCCTGACGCGGAAATGGAACCGGAAACTTCATAGCTATTTAGTGCGATACCTTCTTTACCACCTCTATTTCTTCTAGGCAAAGGATGCATTCCATTTAAAAATTTGATATCGTTGATTTTAATGCCTCTGGAGTAAAATAAACGCATAGAAGAAACAGTTTTTCTCAATAAAAGACATGTTAGCTAGTTCTCTCTCTCTCTCTCTCTCTCTCTCTCTCTCTCTCTCTCTCTCTCTCTTACTACAAGCAAGGGAAAAAACCTAAATTAAATGTTAATAAACCTCTTATAATATAAGGTATTAATATCCATAAAATTAGAGATAAAAATAAAGAGGATCTTCCGTCGGGAAATTTGATTAACACCTCCTGTTGTTCCAATAAATGCTGAAGAAATAATTACTAATCGGATTCTCCCTGCCAATGGTACCTATAATAAATTTCAAACATAAATTGATATAAAGTAAAACATGTGGTATTTCAGTTAAACAGCTTTCATCATTGTTGTCGTCCTCCGTAGTCTAGGGGTAAAAAACTAGCCTGTGAATCCCAAGGTAGCGGGTTTGAACCCGGCGGAGGACAAAGCGTTTTTTCGGGCGTAAAAATCCTTACCATGGCTTCCTTTGGAGGGAAGTAAGGCCGGTAGTCCCGTGTCTTAGATTTACTGTACCTAAAAGAAGCCTCTGAGCAAAATTAAGCAGTCTTTCACGCCCAGTATAGAATGGGCTGAGAACCACGGCATTTAAAAGCATCCATAAATAAAAGCTCATCAAATTCCAGCTTGCTAACGGAACACTTTTAGAAAACTTTGACAAAAAATGTGTCGTCTTTTTCTTTCTCTATTCAGTATCAGTAGACTATTCCACATTTACACCTTCGTTCACTATTTCTTCTTCTATTTTATTTGTAAAACAAAGCTTTCTTAAATGCCTGAGTGAACCATTTTTGCTTTCGCTACTACGTGTAGTAAGTAGAGGAAGCATCGTATTCCACCCAAAAATTCGATGTTGTGATATGCCTTGAGGTCCCCTATATAAAAAATAATATCATTTTCAGAAAAACGTCCATGTGTGTGTGTGTGTGTGTGTGTGTGTGTGTGTGTGTGTGTGTGTGTCAGTTTGTGGACAGCATAACTCAAAAACGAAAAGTTGGTTAAAAACCACTGTTGATATTTAAGGTTAACAACTTTTAAGGATGTGACACGAAGATTTTGAAGAAAATTCCTCTACCCTAAACTACCCTTTACATAGAAAATTTTTCGAAAATTTTGATTCTCTCGAAAATGGCTCTAACGATTTTGATTAAAATGCCACAAGTTTAAGATATATTTTTATGACAAATGAAATTTATATTTTGGTTATAGCCTATGTAGTCCTGTTCACTCTTGATGACTTTTGAATAAGAGTCTACCGTAAGAGGTAGACCAAATCTTACTATTTAAAAACCCAGATCTCGTTAAAACACAATTTATTCCTTTTCTCTCTCTCTCTTTTTTTTTCTTTTTCTTTTTCTTTCTTTGGAGTGAAAAATTGACATTTCTTGTTATTTATGTGAGTTTCGGAATACTTAAACTTTCGTCAAATGAAAGATCATTATTCTTTTTCTATATCTTAGCTGTGCAAGAAGAACGAAATCTCAAAGCTTTAAAAGATTTGACTATCGCTCAAAGCCTGCTGTGTTTCCATATTCCCCTCGCATCTACCAGAAAATAAGCAATAATTTGTGCAAATGTGTATCTCTAATAACATAAAGAAGATATAGGAATACGATTTTGTAAGAATGGTTCGTACAAGAGTAGAGAAAGTCATGTGAGTGCAACACATCAGATTTTTAAAACATATTCTCTCTATAACTCCTGTTTATTTCTCTTGTTCTTAGATTATATCCTCTCTCGGTGCTGCCCTTATTCCCTTATTTATAATTAGACCAAGTCTTTTTTTAAATAATGTCGTTAAACATTACAAGTGGACAATGCAGAATCATGATGGTTTTTTCCTTCTCAGTAACCACCCTTAACAGTAGTACTCTTTTAGATAAAATATTATGTAGCATTTGCGACATCTCTTTTGATATTTTTATAGTATACCTGTGTTTATGTATGCATATAATTTGCTGTATATCTCAATATTTCTTTCAATCTGCTTTTGAATTTCAAAACGATTTTGGGAATTGCAAATATGTGCATTTCAGCTTGTCTACATATTTTACTGCTTATATTTGTGTTCATTTCTTCTTATGGCTTTTGCATTCTTTCCTTTTTTCCAAATGTTGCTCTATTTTAGTTTAAATACGTGAACGGCTTATTGGGGTATGAAACGAAACGGGAATCTGGAATTTTCTGTAAAATACCTAATAAATTCCTCTTTGAGTATAAGCTGAGGCTCAGAACAAGAGGGAAAGGTACTGCAGGAAAAATGAAGATATTATTAAAGCACATCCGTTCCATAAAACTTTAACTAACAATAAAAAGTTTCTATTGTCTACTCACGTTTTCGAAAAGTGTAGCGAAATGAGCGCTCGTTAGTTTTGCTCATGGGCTCGCGGTATCTACTTGTTGTCTTGTTAGAACAAACCATATATTTCTGTAACAAACTACTTCTATGGAGTGTATATTAAGTTAAACTAAGCCACGGCACAACAGCCCATGAAGAGGCAAGCCTTACCGCCCAGCCGCTGCATCCCCCACCTCGGCCCACTACAAGCGTCATTGGTGGGGTGCAGTACTGGAGGGTGGTACGTGGTCAGCGCCACAATCTTAAAAAACCTTATCCAGATAACTTACCCTAAGCGACATTCGAACTGGCGACCTCTTGAACGTGAGGCAGACACGCTAACCATCACGTTACAGAGGCGGACCTATGGAGTGTATACCTTGATTAATTCGAGGTCGGTAGAAGGCAAACCTTGATATGAATAGTAAATCATGAGACGGATGATTACTAGGAAGCATTGATTATCTAATGAAGATACACCATTAAGCATCACCCAAACAGCACACTATTTAATCGAATGTTTTCTTGGTTTTCCTTTATTTAGTCCATATAATCCATGAATGTTTTTAGAATAAACTGTAATATGGGAAAAGATTATTGCACAAATAAATAAAGGCATCTTTTTCTCTTTCTAAATAAAGTTTAGGCACTAGCGCTTGTTCCTACTTCAGAACTGATCCACCCATATTGTTATCGAATTGCCTTGATCTCTTCTCCAATGGTATGTAACTCCGGTATAATAAGTGTTAGTAATCTATCTGTGCCGATTATTTTCACACATGTTCTTTGTTTATATTGACATTCACTAAATTCTTCAACTATGTTCTCATAATTTTAACTCCGTCCTACTTCTATTACCCCTTCACCTATCATTCGTACCATATCTCAATTTCCTTTAGCAAAAAATTACTATTAATCAATATTCATTGTGCAAAAACAATAAATGTTGAATAATTTAATCCCTGTTTTGAGGATTTTAATACTATTTCATTCATATTAACCTGGCGAAAAGAAAATATCTGTTGCATTTGCAGTCTTTATTTTTCGTCACAACAGAACTTCAATACTGAGCGGGTAAGTAGAGGAAGTTTGGGTAGGTAACCTGGAACACCAGTTTTTATTTCCGCCATATGTGAGATAATAGTATTATAATTTCACTAATTATGTTTTAGTGAATAAATTGAACCTTTTTAGAAACTTCTTATAAGTTACCTTGAACAAAAAATTAGAATTATTTATTAATTTTGGATAAAAAGTGTCCAACTGTTTATTGAGGGTAATATTGAATACGAGGGGTAATATGCAATACTACACAAATTTCCCAATTAAGAATTTTTTTCGAGTAACAAATTTACATAAGAGCTTATTTATTTCTTTGTAAAAGTTTTTTCTCGCATAATAATGCACTGAAATGGATTACAATATAATGAACATAGCTACAAAACGTAGTGCTTGTTTTATTTTGCATTGACAAATTTATTTGCAGAAATCGCAAACATACCAAATCAAGATTTTCCGCTACTGTGCACACATTAGGCACTGAACCCAAACTTCCCTTTTTCTATCATCCGAAAACTGGCCACTACAGAAAAAGTACTCTGCATCTACATCCCAGGGAATATCTTTTCCCCAACACTACGAAGTTTGTGTGGTATTTCTGCAGACAAAAATTAAATGTATTATGAAGAGTTCTAAAGTTATACATTTTATTCACCAGAAACAATGTGGGTATTATGCAATACTTGATATAAATGGAGGGCAATATGGGATACCAGTATTCCATATTAACCGCCACGCCATGTTGGAACAGTCACTGCACGAAAATAAAATAAAAACCAAGGATCTGTGCAGCACGAATGTTTTAACCTTTGTTATAATCATAATATCAGTTTAAATATATAATATTCACTCAAATATTTTTCATAAATATTTAAAAAATTACCTGCAAAACATTTTAGATAATAGACATTAAATAATCATTCGCACTCAAACACCATGTTGCACAAACCAGATGAGACTGCTTGCAGAGCTCTGAAAGTAACCTCTGATGTATTTCTAGTAGATACCTTTGGATATCAGCACCAAACATGCAAATAATTTAAGTATTCCATATTACCCGCCTATTCACTATTAGCCGAACTTCCTCTACCTATCCTAGTTGATGAATTATTGGCGGAAGTTTCCTGATTTTCTCACCCTGGCTAACTGGTTTTGTAGCATAATCTCAGGATATTTTGGGTGAAGGCGAATAATAAGATTCAGTTTCTTTTAATGATCGGAATTTTTATTCAAAAAACACAATTAATGAAACGGCTAGCGGCTTGTTCCTCCTTTTGATTAATAAGCATATTATCTATGAATTGAATTTCTAATCTTTGCTCTACTTATGTTTTATTAGACCTAGGTAATGCATGTCACATGCCCTTCTCACCCCAAGCGCTCAAAATCAGGCAAGTGGCTGCAAGCTCACTCCTCGAGAATGTATGTGAGAGCCATCATATCTACAGCGGAACACGTTTTTCTATGATTCTGCTAAGGGGTCACTTTTCGCACCCTTATGCCCAATCTCTCTTTTGTTTGCTTACTTGGCTGGCGTTCTAGGAGAACGAAATCATTCAGTTTTTCAGTCAGACTTCTGTTTGACCTTTTTGGGGAAACCAATGTGTTTCTGTCTCCCTCATTTCTTGGTGGTTTAGACCCCCCCCCCCCCCCCGTGGAAGCTGTGACTCTTCCTGGAATTTTCCCTCTTCCTTGTCTAACCTCCAAACTCTCGCTCTGCTCATTGCTATTTGTCCTAATTTATATGCTCACTTAAGGGAATACACAACTAAAATTTAGTAGGAAATTTGCAAAAATTAACATGTGTATTCCATGACCTTAAAAATACCCAGGAACCATTAATTCAAAATGTTTTTGATTTTTTATATTACAAATAACTATATTTATATAATATACGTTAATATGCAGAATGTAAATGTGTTTAATTTTGAAATTGAAAATTTTGTAAAATTATTTTTCATCATATTCACTTTTTGAAAATGTTCCACACTATGTACCTAGTTTTCATCCAATTCTTCTGAAATTTGTTATGTAGATACCCCAAACACAAACAAGTAAATCTGTCATATACTTTTTTTTCTTTTGAGCGGTTTTTGATTTATTCATTTTTAAAGCTGTATAAAACTTCAACAAAGCTAGAAATTTCAAATAACAGAATTTGAAAATTATTTTATTTTGAACTAAGGCTAGTAAAACAAAATTATATGACAGATTGGTAGGTTATTATTGGATGAACATAATATAATTTTTAAAAACGGTAAATTTATAGAATTGCATCGTGTGCAGTATTTGGCATAGGATAATAAAATCCAGATTTAACATTTCATAATTCGAAAACTAAAGAATATATCACCCTGAAATTTAAAACTCTCTAATGTTGATATAATGCAACATCGAAAATAAAATGAGACAGTTGAAAGTGGCATCGTGTGTATCCAGAAGATGTATTATGCAAGGTTAATTCAAGATCAAGGATTCCTCAGGATAATTCATCTCGATAGAATTAATCATCGGTATTGCGGGTACAGGTGTGAGTATTAGCAACAATTTGCCTTTACTCAATAATCTTTAAAATACAATCGAACCACAAAACACGGCTACCTACAACATATGTGGCCTCCCATGTCCTAGTGGGTTGAAAACAATTGCCGCGCAATCAACGAAGCTTCAATTATTCAAGGCTGCCAAAAGAGCTGTCGTATCCCAACTTAACGTTTGAACCTAACCCAAAGAAAAGCATGAAATCTAGTACCCAGCCTAGTTATGCCAAGTTACTTCTGAGCTTTAACATAAACTACGAGGGTGCAAACTACTGGATTTACGCCTCTTCCAACATACCCACCTGCTTTTTATGCAAACAAGAAGGGCACCGTGCTAAATACTGCAAGCATGATTTTGATCTGTCACTCAAACATACTGAAAGTGATTCAGCGCAGTTTCCACAGCTAATTCCAGTACCTAAGAAACTTAATGGGCCTCAAACAAAGCAACTTACAGATACACCACCATCTCCTAGTGAAGATGAGAATACAAACAAGGAGAAAAATGATTCGGTACCAAAAACTCAAACCAAATGACACACAGCAGCAAAGTAGCCCGGAGTTTTTAATCTAAAACGCCCTGCTTCAGCTTCCCTCTCTAGCGAAACTTTCATAGAAATAACTGCTGACAAAACACCATCACCAGCTGAACCCGCAGAAGATCTTTCCGAGGATCGTGATGCTGAAGAACAGCCTCAATCTCAGATAAAACATACTGCTAAAAGGCAAGAAGAGCAGAAATAATAACTTCCTATGCAGAATTATTGAAACTGGTCAAATTCATCATGGAAAAAGAGCCTCACAGCTTTCCTCTCAATTTTCTCCTACTCAGAAGTTTCTTTGAAAACACTGTAGGCAGTACTGATGTAGGTACACTGGCTCTCCAGTATGCCAACGATCTAGAAGCTCTTCTGAGTACACTCAAAAGACTTCATCCATACTAGACAGAACGTAAAATGAAAAACAGGAGTACTCCAGTTCAGAAAAAGCTGCTTACCGCCCTTAATTCCATAGGAAATAAATGAACGGACACATTTACAGGTTATAGGTTACTTGATCTTTATTCCACATACAGTATAGCTCCCCAAGAGGTCAAAATTCTCTTCAATATAATAAGTAAGCTGGGTATGGATACCCTCCCACCAGGGTATTACAGGAAATGAGCAAGCCGATAAAGCCGCCAAGAGACTCGCGCAACATATCACTGAATGTACAGGATAATGAGCATCAATTGTTTCGTTCTCTTATTACATTATTTTTTTGCATTGTTGTTAACCTTTTATACATGTAACCCCAAGACGTCGCGGTATGATCTAGCTGTTAAAGCGACGATAAATGAATGAATAAATGAATAAACAAATACATAAATAAGTAAATAAATAAATGAATAAATAAATAAATCGAAAATAATTTTTTAGCTAAATTGACTGAAAACTTTAGAAAATCACGTCTTGAGTTGTGTGTTCCCCACTGTCGCCTCCGTAGTGCAATGATAGCGCGCCTGCCTCTGGCGCGGAGGACCCGGGTTCGATCCCCGGTACCGGCGTGGGGATTTTTACTCCACGGGGTGTACTCAGCCTGGTTAGGTCCCTGAGTGGCCAATTGAGGAGCTGCTTGATTGAAAAGTAGTGATCCCTGGTCGAGAAGACCGCATAATAGGCCGGGAGGGACCGGGGCGCTGACCACGTCCCACCTCCAGTACTGCACCCCACTCATGACGCCTGTGGTGGGCAGAGATGGGGGATGCAGCGGTGGAGTGGTAGGCCTTGGCTGTTGTGCCACGGGATTAAGGTTGTCATTCCCTTATGTGTTTTATTGGTGCACCCCCTCCCTGTTACTAGCTCGCTTCCTTCACTAATCACAAGGTTTTTTACACATGACTAACATTTTATAGCATGTAATTTACGTTATTTTGTTATATTCCTAACATAATTATTGATTCCTGTTGTTTATACTGTTTGTTTTGTTGGGTGTATGTTCCCCTACACAATACTTACATTAATATTGCCTATATATTCTTTATTTAACTTCACTGACTATTTTAGTTTACTGTTTTAAAATCCCATTGAAAATTTTCTTTCGTATCTACATTTATTCAACTGGATAAATAATACACAAAACTTTATCTCTAATCTATTAGTTTGTTGCTAAAGAACTTTCATTCTTCTCCGGCCGTTTACTTGCATTCTCGCTGATTTTGTATTTTCTCAGGTGTATATATAACCAAAGGTACACAATTTTAAGTATATATTTTAAAGAGTATAGGAAATAAACCATGTACTTGTAATCCAATATTCACCTCTAGTATTGGATTAATTCTTGCTCTAGTGTTTTAATCGGTGTTTTTGGTATACAAATTCTTAATTCTATTTTGTATCTTATACAGCAAGAAACATAAAATGTCTGGTAAAAAAGATACTGTGGAGTGGGAAAAGTGCTGTATGTGGCTATTTCCATCTCATTTATTTGACCAACAAATCAAGCTCATGACATTTCGGTTATAGCCTCTGATTTTTTTTTTACTCTTGACGTTCCTATAGTAGATACGAACAGCTTGAATTTGACTAAAATTTCAAGAGCAGTATCTCAATCAGATGTCCTATTGTTCCGGGGTATCCAAAAGAGTATTTTATGCACAAATAGACATGAATGCCATTTTTGTTGTTAGAAACACGAGAGACAGGCTGTCCGATGCAATTTCAAGTCTAATGTAACTGCGATCTCTTGCCAGGTCCTAGGTGAACACTCGTTTGTTTTTCGTGTGATTTACCGCGTTTGGAAACGGGCAAAATTGACTCGCTCCCAGCTCTATGAGAAATTACCGCGAACAATTTCATTGTGCGAAATAAAAACAATAGGAAGGGACCGAAACGAAACAAAAGAAGTATAAATCTTTGCCATAAAACAGTTGCACAGCAGTTTTAGACGTGTCGGACGATCAACATTGCTCGGGCTGCTGCAGCTTTAATTAAGTGCCACCACGGTCGCAGGTGTTCCCGACTGGCAGAGCTGTCCCCCGTGGGACTCCCGGGACCTCCCGCCAACTGCTGCGAGCCAAGCACAAAGCTACCCCCCACCTACCTGCCTCATAAGCCTCTGCCACCCGCTCAAGGTGTTCTCTCTCGTCCACCACTGCAAAACAAAACAACGTTACATTATATCAACAAACACGACTACAAGTACAGGCACACATCATACCAAGAAAATGTAGGTACACATAATATTAAAATTGCTTTGTGAAAACATTTAATTATGCCATTTATGTCCATAGATTATTATGAGGGTGACGCACTATTTTAATATGAAATATATCAAATAAAGGCTATAGAGACAAAAACATCCTGTTTATATTTATAACATTAGCTACTCCTTATTTGTTATTAATGTATTTATTTTTATTTACAAATACATTACTAAAACAAACATGAAATTCTCATAAACGAATTCAACGTTAAACCGTCACTATGAAGTGTTGGCGCTGAAGCAGGGAGGTGAAATAGAGGGAGAATAGAGAAATCTGATGTGTAACAAACAAAATACTTTGTGTTGTCTAGGAAACTGGTAACATCGCACAAACAAACAAATTCGACATTGATATTTCTCCTAGAGTTCATGGCTAAGATTCCCACAAATCAAGAAGTCTGTGACACATTCTTCCAACTTTCTCTGCCCAATCTTCTATGAGCAATTCTTACCAAAGACTATCCTATTTACTTCATATTAAAGGTTTGCACAAGTTCTATTATTGCAGATTTGTTGTAGTAGCTACAAAAGGGATAAAATTGGTTAAAGCTTTAGTAAAATCACTTGAAAGCTATTCGCTATATGACAATACTACTTAGCACTTGAAAAAGATATAAAGTGTTTGAAAATTCAAACATATAGCAAGATATATCTTGGGAATAATTAATATTATAAAATGTATTTGAAATAACCTTGTGTGTCAACCAAATATACAGTTTTCACTTACAGACTTTTGCACTATCTTATGGTTTACCATTAAAAAAAAAATACAACGCTTGCTCAGAATGAAGGGATCTCATCTGCACTATACTTGCCGAAAATGCAAGATATACATTTATTTGTCATATAAACATCTTAAACATATCATGTTTTAATTCAAAACTTTAGTACTCCCATTTTTGAGGAAATGAAAAGTAACGAAAAATTTTCCACGTAAAGATAATAATTATGCATGGCGGGATTTTTCTAGAAATATTCGTGTCTTGTAGATTCTTATAAGTTCTTTTTTTTTTTTTTATACGATAGGCGAAATCTAGATATCGAATTTTTGCTGCAATGCAATGCTTCCTATAAGTAGGTGAGAGAGAGAGAGAGAGAGAGAGAGATTAAAAACTAGAGCTTATTGAAACATACAATTTACTACTGTTCGTAATATTCGCCGTTTCAAAAATACAATCACTCTGCGTTTAGGTTGAAGACTACTTAGGTCGCCATTGAACAGTTGAAAATTAATTACTGTGATTTTTTAGCCCAAGCTACGGATAAACTAAAACCTCTTGCAAAAATTGTCATTAGTGTTCTTTAATTTGAAGTTTTTCTGTAAGACTGC
Organism: Tenodera sinensis; assembly: GCA_030765045.1. Lineage (NCBI taxonomy): Eukaryota > Metazoa > Arthropoda > Insecta > Mantodea > Mantidae > Tenodera > Tenodera sinensis. The sequence continues at coordinate 244,996,074 of CM060964.1, read as the reverse complement.
ATGGAAGACGCCACTCGTTTAACGATTTCGAACAGCTTGCAGGCAAAAAGAGAAAAAAGGATGTAATGAGAAGCTTATGCCTTAAGAATTACAATTTTATGCGACTGTGGCATAAGAACACGTTTGTTGTGACTTATAAATCATACACAATAGACTTAATTCTGCACCTGTGTAACAAAAGGTTGCCTAACAACTAGTATTCCATGATGTCACCATCCATCAACTGTACAACACACTTTTATACAACTTAACTGAAAGAACAAGTTGAAATCTTATTCTGATGAGCTCACCAAAATTCAAATATGAGAATTATAAAAGTATTAACACAATCAACAATAATACTGGCAAAAAAAAAATATTGAATGCTTCCTTCACTTGAGTCAAATCTTACTAACTTTGAGTTGAAGAACACAAATATGGCAATGAAAAAAGTGTTATTAGCTGTAGTTTCTGTGATTAATCATAATAATTAACACCAAGATAGACCAGGCTGGCCTGTTTCGGCTTCATAAAGCTCAGAAAAAGCTGATTAATAACATGAGGAAATATTTTATTTTAGCAGATTAAGAGAAATCGCGCTGTGGCCAAGAAGGTTAGAGCGTTCGCCTACCACCTAGGCGGCCCATGTTCGATCCCAGGGACCTGCAAGTGGTATTTGTGGTGGACGAAGCTGTGTCAGGCGGGTTTTCTCAGGGTTCTCCGGTTTCTCCCGCCATTCATTCCACCAATTGCTCCATTATCACCTTTCCAATAATCGTTTTCGCCTGCATTTCATATCATCCTCTTCCTCACTATCATACCTGGTGGCGGGCTGACCACCCGCTTCCAGGTCTTCACTCTATCCGGTCCATAGGTTCCTTTGCTCCCGACAGCCTTCTGACACTAGGCACTGGCTTGTAAGTCCTAGGGGGTGTAAGCCCTACATAAGGAGTGGGTAATCAGGTAAACAACAAGAAGAAGGTTAGGAGAAATCGATATGTAACCAGGTGATTTTTTTTAAATAGGCGTCAGATTGCAAGATTTGTAAATTGCTGGAAGAACCCCTGGCAGGTGGATGGGTCTCAAGAGAATAAGTTGGTGGCTTCATAAGCTTGTTGTGTTTTGGCTTTCCTCTTGTGATTCCGGAGCAGGGGCCATCAGTAATCTGCAAGCATTGCTTCATCCCAATGGCTCTCATATCTCTGTCCCATTCTTCCTTTGTGTTTAGCATATTTGAGGAGGAGAGAGCTTTCCTGTTTGCATAAGTCCCCTTCATGTAAACTGCATGACCAACAGGAAGAGAAGAAAGACGGTTGCCGTTGTGAAGTAATACAGCTTTCAAACTTACCTTGGAGAAATCTATGAATAGCCTCCATTCTATAGGATCATGGTTCAAATTCAAAGATCTCGTATCATCAAACCTTTAAAATAGCAGCAAACCTCAAAATAAGGAAGCAGATTTCTCTGACATTGTCTGATGTGAGACATACATGTTGGAGAAGATCCCATTGCAGTAATCTTGACCTTGAAACTTCTGCTTTCTCCATTGACAAACCAAGGTCTCGAATGAGATCACTCAATTCCGATTGACTCAGTCGGTGTGGTTTATTATGTTTTTCCTCAAAATCACCGCCATGGAATACATAAAGCTCCTTGGGTTCCTCTTCCACATTGTCTTCATCTGCTATTTCCACCTCAAAGCTTGGGATTGGTGTAGGAAGTGGTTGAGTATCTGAATGTGGAATAGGATAGCAGATGAAATATTCTGGCATTGGATTGCTCTTCTTTTTTCCATTGAAAATCCTGCCTTTATAGGTGGAATCAATCAGAGATGGCAGTCCCCTATATAATTTGAAGGCTCTCACAAAACCATAGAGTAAAAGCCACAGATCGTTTTTATCTTTCAACCAATCTCGTAGTATAACAGAACAAAAGGTGCAACATATATGTGGAGCCTATGACTTATCCTGGACCTCTACCTTCATACCAAAATAATGCCAGTAGGTGGTCTTCACAAGACGTGTCAGGCTCTGTTTGTATGATGAAAATGTTACTTCACCACAAATGTAGCAAGAGTTACTCACTGAATTTACACATTTTCGTGGCGTTTTAATAAGTTCATACCTTAAAAGACCCGAAACACCAGAAAGTCTGCCCTAGTTACAACAGAAACAATATTAGTCTTACACTCACAGCAACAATATGAATGTTTATAGCCTACAAACAGCTGAAGAGCATTGTGTTTTGTCATTTTATAGGTGTAGCTATTTTAAAAATAAATTTTTACCCAAACAAAAAATGTAGACTTCAAAAGAATGACCTTTTACTTTATCGCCAAAACAAGAGCTAATTAGTTATTTTATGGTTATTTATGAATTCAGCAGCTGGAAATTCATAACAGCCAACTATTTTTGAGCCTGAAACATTTCCATTGTTGGTCAGTGTAATGTATTAATTAGTCCTGTTAAAAAAAGTTTATCCCTCAGCCACTACTATATTAACATATGCAACCCTTATATAACTTTCAACTGATATTGACTTCCACACTCCCATCCTAACTTCAGTACTAATTTAGGAACTTCGGATCTGGAAGAACTGTCTGGAAAACCTGTTTGATTTATTTTTCGATTTATATCTCACTGAACATTTGTTCAAAAAGTTAAAAATTAGAACAAAAAGTTGAAACGTCGACATTTACCGGGTTTAATGAGCTCTGTCCCAATCATCTTGTTGAAACCAAATATGAACTATGTCCCAACAAAAATTGAGCTCAGTCCTCAGGTGTAACACCTTCCTTCTCAAAGGTTACTGCTGATGTGGTTAAAATGTTAGATTGCCATTGCTTGGACACATAAGCTAATGCTCCGCTTTAAACTAAAAATTAATAAATTATAGTGGGACAAACTTAAAAGATAACTGTTGTACGAAGCCGCAATCCCGTTATAGGCCATAGGCTTTGCTGTAGCAAGCATGTTTCTTTCATTTCAGTTTCCTTGCTTTTAATATCTGACCTTGATATAGCGTTTCACATTGGATGCGTTTTCATGCCTCAAAATGTAAGGGTGGGTTGAATAAAACGGTCCACATTGCAGGTGAAAAAGGGCCGCTACTCTATATTTAGTTTTCGAGCACATAGCCGCAGAAAGCTTCAACACACTCATCACTTGGCATCACAGAAACGAAATCTTGTGACAGTAATACATCACCAGCTTCTTCCGTTTCATCAATGGTAACACAAAGAAATACTTCATAAAATTGTCAAATTCATGTTTTTTTTTTGTTTTTTTTTTTAATTTTTGTATTCAATGGTTAAAGGAGATTCCTGAATTTCCTTCCACTATTTCGGGGCTAAGTAAAACTTATGCCGTTTAATAAAAATAGAAGGACAATTTTGCACACTGCAACATGAATGTCCTGTTTGAAGTCACAGACTTGCAAATTTTGGTAATAGATTAACTCATGCGTATCACTAGAGACGAGAATTCCATGCAAATGCATATGCTAATAGGAAAATAGGACATAGCTCAAACTTAGTACTTATCCATTTTATTGCATTGCGGTTCGAAATGTATGCACTTTTTTCCAGACATATTTGCATGTTTTGGCCTTTTTTGCACAATGCAAACTTGAGAAATGTTTAGCTTAATCACACATGTATACCTTATATTCAGATTAAACGAATGATTTAATGGTTTTCAGAGGAGACTTAAGTTTCTCGATTTTTTTATCTCGGAAGTTCACTTTTACAACACTTTACCGACGACGCCTACAGAGTGCTTGCCATAGATTAATTTATTACTCGGATATTTTGAAAGCAGTAGAGAATTATAAAGATCAAAGAAACTGCCGACCAGACTGTTGTCAAATAAAAAACCATTTAGTTGCAATTCTGAATACGAAAATTGACAGTTATACTACGGTCAACCTTCGGAGTCGTCCTTGGAGTCCAAATTTCGGGGAAGTTATGAATACTCTCCTTTTAACACTTTCAATACTAGTAATATCGATTTAGATTCTTCTAAAATTTGAGCCATTCCCTAAGCTGCCTTTGTGTTGTGTGAACCCCGTAAGTGGTTAATCTGTTTGTTTATTCTGCTTGTGTGCGTTAATGTGGTTTTAATGTGCTCCCAATTAAAGTTTCCAAAACTGTACTGTGTGCAGAGTGGATAAAACGAAATGATTTTATTAGATCGACTGGAATATCAGTAATATTCTGAGATTGCTGCAGTAAAGAGGCAAGTACTGCTACCATATTTCCGGATATTTTCTATGGCAATGTACTTTGTAAAACATAACAAAACATCTTTAAAATAATTAATTACATTACGTACGTTTTCCATCTTATATAGGTAAGCATAAGGTCTATCATAATTTCAGATAAAATGTACTGAACAATTTAAAGTCGACCAGCATGTCGCATCTACTTCACATAATTGCTACAAAAATGAAGTAAACTGAAAGTGCACATTTTAACTGTTTTTCGCTTGATCGTGTATGTTCTGTTTGGTAGTGCGTGAATGCATATTTTGGTATTTTTAGAGCATTCAATTCTCTTCTCTGTTTATGCATTCGTCTACCAAATGCGCAAATGATTTACCGTATGTCATAGATGTCTTATTCGGAAATAGAAAAAATACCAATGGTGTATAACTTTGTTGCAATCGCCCAATTTGACGAAACAATTTTGGACTACCGATAAAACGTATCATCAACTAATATTCTATACAAATTACCTTAGTCGTGAAAGTATATTATTGATAGGATAGGATAGGCAAGAATCGAAGGGGGAATTTAGCACCTCGACCTGTAAAAGATCCTGTGTACTGAGGGGCGTTCCCACTCAGGAGGCAAGAGTGAGGTTAGAGGATGCGATGGTTGGTTAGGCCTGAGGAAAGACCACAGCAGAGGGTAGTGTTCCTAAAGACTACAGATGTGAACCCCCCCGGTGGTGGCTTGTACACCGACTCCCTTTATCCTTTCGGACTCACAGATCTCCTGAGGGACCACGCCATCTCATTCCACCGGTGCTCCATCTTCATTCCACGTATCATCAGTGTCATCGCCTGCGGTGCCGTATGTAATAAAAGCGGGCGTTAAACACTACCAAAAAATCTCCTGAGGGGCCCGGGACTCGGAGACCTCCCCGGTACGGAGAACCAGTATTTACAGAAAGCAAGCACGTGCATGCCAAAACTCCCAACTCAAAACCCCTAGAGCCCTGAAGCAACCAAATAAATGAAAGGTGAAGTGAAGTGAGAAGTGAGGTGAGGTGGAGGGACAGGAAATTCGGGGGAATATAATTATCCCTCTCAGCATTCGTCTAGTGACCTAGCACTGAGTCGCTAGGCGAATGCTGGGAAGGAACATTACATTCTCGCATTTTCTCTCCCTCCATTTCACCTTACTTCTCATTTCACATCAGCTTCATCCTGGTTGTAAGTGTCGGTGGGAGTCAGCGTTGCATGGCAGGGAATATGGTCTCTGTAAGCCTTGGTCCTCCGGATCAGGGGTGGTCTCCTAGTCCCGGGTACCCAGGGTGTGAGTAAGACCACAAGGGGAGAGGGTAGCCGATTGTACGAGCTGCTGCCCATGATTTTAAATCTGCAAACTGTAGACCCCCAGAATGATAAACAGATCCATGCAGGTACACGGGAGTGAGTTCATAAACAACACGGTACAGAGTACAGTGTTACCAAATTCGATGCCGTACTCGTAACGGAGATCGTTAGAGGCCACATTTTCTTATTTCCACCGTGCGTTAAACTTTCGAACACACACACCAGGGAGTAGAAGGTATAGAAATCTTCGAACGAACACTTAGAATTTAAATGATAAATTAGTTACTGTAATCATAACTTTTAAATTAACAGCTCTGAAAGTATGCCAAAAAGTTTGTTTCATTCATTGTTTGTTTTTTCTATACACCTTTTTCTATTTACATTCTTTAAAACAATATTAAAATAACAGACTTATAAACGGTTACTAAGAGTTGTGTCGTATTATATTACGTCAAATTCGATATGTATGGGTCATACTATTAAATCATAAATTCATATTAGCCAATTTATAATAGTTTTTACACATTTTAATGCCAGAATTAGTTAAAATACTAAATACAACACGTGTATAATATCTTCATTGTGACCACTAGAAAAAACGGAAGCACAAACTATGGACATATCGAGCTAGACGACTCCATGGTAAAATGTGAGGCTCGCATTTGGTAGGTCGTAGGTTCGATTACCGTGGCCGACTTTCCTGACACGTGGGTTTTTCAGGGGTTTCCCCGGGTAACCAGCTGAATCCTGGGAAGCATAATTACATCCTCCGAATTTCCTGTCCCTCAGTTTCGCCTAACTTCACCTTTCATCCGCTTGGTTGTTTCGGGGTTCTAAGTGTCGGCGGGAGTTTCTGCTTGCATGGTACGTGCATGTTCTCTGCAAATATTTGTTCTCCAGATAGTGGGAGGTCTCCAAGGCCCCCCCCCCCGGGGACCTGGAGCCTGCAGGAGGGGGAGGAACCGGGTGCGAGCCGACATCATGTAGTTCAAATATGTAGTTGTTAGGGACCCTGCACTCTGCTGTCGTGTCTCCTCAGGTACACCCACCCTTGTATCCTTTCATATCACCCCACCCTTCTGGGGGCGCCTCATCAGGGGCATAGGCACAACGTATCTTCTGCAGGTCGAGGTGCTCAATCCTCCCTCCGAACCTTGTCTATCCCATCTATGGACATAATGAGCATCGTTAAGAAATACCTTTTTCAGAGGTAAAATGAATTTATTGAAGAGTAAGTGAAATCTCTTCTACATTAGATTGCACATTATGGTAATGTTCGAGTTATTATTTGAGACAATGTGGACGAGAAGATAAAGTTTCCATGCATCCTTACCGAAGAGTAGAATAATTAGTATTCATTGGGCATTGAGCATAAACTCGTACCTGTATGATCATAATATGTCTAAATCAATCAAACAACACCTGAAAGATCAACATTTTGAGAGTGATGTTGTAGAGCAGTTGGTGTTTGAATATCTCAGACCTGGGTAACCGGTATTCACTGAGCGCAGCTTGCTCACGACCCTTCATTGGTAACAGTAAGTTTAGCAGGTAAAATAATGAGAGTTGTTCAAGGTATTTCGAAAGTTGCCCAGGTCTGATCCAACACCAATTTTTGTGTATCTGGAACAGGCAGAAAATGACTTCCTTCAGCGTTCTTGGTATCTATATGATCTAATCACGAACATGTTAATATCATGAAAATAAATTATAATTACTAATTTTTTGAAAAGTAGTTTACGATGTGCCATGTTTATACCCATTCTAGACTCCGCACACAAAAATGCATTTAGACAGTCGAAAAGTTTACTTTCTGTAGGTACCGCTTGGAACGAACATACCAAATTTCATACTTTGGTCAGAATTATTCATGGAAGTGTGACAAAGATTTTCAAGATAATTCCCCCCTACAAACAATATTTACAATTTTGATTAAAATGTTACTGACTTTATGTATTTGTAAGAAAATACGACATACCTTGAATTTTTCGTAAAAGCCTATGGAGTTCCCTTAATTTTCAGGTTCTGTTCCACGCCTGCTTAGAGCTAGCAACCACTTTGTAAACAAACTATTCTTAATAAGTAAAACTATAAATTCGGAAATGAAGTAAATATTGATGTAATATTGTTGATTTACACTTTCTCAGTTATCAGCAAAAATGACTCACTTGTAGCTCTAGCTTGGAATGAAATATACGTGACTTTTATATATATATATATATATATATATATATATATATATATATATATATATATATGTTCAAATTCAACGTGTTCGTACTCTTGTACAAGGACTTTGTAAATTCCTTTTATCTGTTGGTAAGTCATGAAATGAAGTCAAATTATGTTTTATAACTCCATTGTGGCCAAAAACACTTGGGCTTTTCAATGGTGAAAGAATTATCAACTTCGGTTGAATAGTTTTAGAGATTACCTTAAACACACACACACACACACACACACACACACACACACACACACACACACACACACACACACACACACACACACACACATATGCAAATTTCCCCTCTCTATAATATTAATATAGATAACGTAACTTGAGTAGTGGAATAATCTATATGAATTGCACAGTGTGAATTTGTAAATTTTCAGTGTGTGGAGTGAGTTGTATGATTTATAAAAGCTTTTTTCGACGTTAATATCTTTTGATCTGCCTTACATTCATGTAGTCATGGGGTCAAGTTGAATTTCGTGCATTCAGTGCTGCTAACTAATTAACCTGTATGTTATGCCTATTTTACTTCACGCTTATACATCAACTATATTAAACCCTCTTAACTTTTGATATATTTATTATTGCCGATATGGAACGTAATCATATTGATAGTTGAATTTTAGCATTTATATGTTACCTTGGTTTTTGCTTCCCTCATATTTGTTAATATTTACCTATGATTTAATTTATACAGCAGATAAATATAGGCTGCAAGCTATTGATCGTTTTTTTTTAATATCAAGAACCAGCCAGTCGTGAATAATTGATCACCAAGTTTCCTAATGTTGGTGACCTTGTTACTGGAACTACCATGTTCGATAACTGTTAGCAATTAATTTTATTTTCACGTGTTATTTCTATAATCCCTTTGGTCCAAAATAACATGCAATACACGTGCATTAAGTACACTGAATAATCTTTCTCATTCTGGGCCCTAATGACCTGGGCCCTTAAACCCTACACACTCACTCACTCACTCACTCACTCATTCACTCACTCGCTCGCTTGCTCACTCACACACACACTCACTCAAACTCACTCACACTCACACTCACACTCACTCACTCACACTCACGCACTCACACACTCACGCACTCGTTCTCCTATAATGAGCTTACCCACTTGAATAGCAGTATACCATTTCATCGAAGCTTTGGTAATAAATAATAATAATAATAATAATAATAATAATAATAATAATAATAATAATAATAATAATAATAATAATAATAATAATAATAATAATAATAATAATAATAATAATAATAATAATAATAATAATAATAATAATAATAATAATAATAATAATAATAATAATAATAATAATAATAATAATAATAATAATAATAATAATAATAATAATATAACAATGAGGTATACTATAAAGTTACTGAAAATGTAGCGTTCGCCCCGTTGGCCTAGATTTTGTGAACAGATGTTGGAGTCTATTTTGTGAGCAGATACAAGATTGCATCTTCAAGTGGTGTATGCTGCATTATTATATTTTGGTAGTCTATGAATGCTCGCCCAAGACTTCTTACTCGTCTATATTCAACAATGCAAGTCTTTGTTTGCTGAAACAATGCTAGTTTCGTAGTGAGTGCGTTCCGTTCCACTGTATGATAATTTGTAACATGAGTTGTATTTACATTCGCCAAAAGAGTACCAGGTCGAGCAATAAAATAGAAAGGGAATGTGGGACTGAAGCGGTTTACTCCTCCTCCATTGATATGAAAATGAGGATGCTTCCTACGACGCCTGACAACCTCTCCTCTTGTAACAGAACGGAAGAAAAGAAATATCATTCACCTGCTGGGGTTGGCGGCGGCGACCGAAAGCGGAACGCACAGCGGGTGTTCGTCGTACTATGCCACAAGATCAAATTCAAGGACCGGGTCTAAAAGTCACGGTGTGGTGTGGGATAACTAACTTGGCAGTGCAGCCGTGACGGTCGTTTATTGTATGTGGTGATCACAGCGGGACTTGGGATCCAAACCTCCAAAAGAAACAAGGAATGAAAAAAAGAAAAAGAAAAAATGTACAGACTTTACTACGTCTTGTGTTACGTAACACTCAAGTGCACTTTTAGTATTACTGCTTACAAGTACAGGATCCTTGCCATTAATAGTCCCAAGTATTTATTATTTTATTATTATTATTATTATTATTATTATTATTATTATTATTATTATTATTATTATTATTATTATTATTATTATTATTATTATTATTATTATTATTATTATTATTATTATTATTATTATTATTATTATTATTATTATTATTATTATTATTATTATTATTATTACTATTATTATTATTATTATTATTATTAATTATTATTATTATTATTATTATTATTATTATTATTATTATTATTATTATTATTATTATTATTATTATTATTATTATTATTATTATTATTATTGATGTTATTATTGTTATTGTTATTATTGTTATTGTTATTATTGTTATTGTTATTATTATTGATGTTGTTATTATTGTTATTGTTATTATTGTTATTGTTATTATTGTTATTATTATTATTATTATTATTATTATTATTATTATTATTATTATTATTATTATTATTATTATTATTATTATTATTATTATTATTATTATTATTATTATTATTATTATTATTACTGTTGTTGTTATTGTTATTATTATGATGATGATGATGATGATTATTATTATTATTATTATTATTATTATTATTATTATTATTATTATTATTATTATTATTATTATTATTATTATTATTATTATTATTATTATTATTATTATTATTATTATTATTATTATTATTATTATTATTATTATTATTATTATTACTATTATATTACTGCTATTACAACTACAGTGCAAGCTCCACTGCAGCGCATCCTACCGTCGACCCCCTGATTGTTACAACTTTGAAAGTTCGGATAGAAAGAATGAAATGAATGAAATGAATGGGAATGTTTCGGAGGGATGTGACGAAAATATCCTTAGTATTACTTTCAAAATAAATAACGCTGACGACTTCTTTATCAGGTGAAGAATACTGAACAAGATTAAGGACACATGTTGTGTTGTTTGTTATTATTGCTGCCCGTATCTGGATTATTGGTAAGCCTATTGTAATACCTTAAAATGCTTTAGAATAAAAACCGTTCACTTTATTTTCTCTAAAAGTAGGCTATTAGACATAAATGGAAAGAAATGTACGTTTGTATCAACTTGGTTAGATAAAAACTGTTTGTGTTGGTATAAGTGATTTATATCAATTTTGTTTATAATTAATATCTGAATCAACCGCACTTAACTTTAACTCTATATATTGACGATTTTCTTGTAATGAGAACAGCCCAAAGAACTGGCTGGATGTTTGATGGCAATGCATTCAAAAGTCATTCGCTTCTTGTGGTTTCCATTGATTAACCGATGTAGTTGTTGCAAAATAAGGCATTTACACAACTTTTGTAGCAGTGTGACGTTAGCGTCCAAGAGAGGCAAGAGGTTAGCTTTCTCAAAAAGTAACATTTTCAATCAGTATTTTAATGTTTATCTTTAATTTAACTATGCAATATATTCAGTATCAATTTTAAGAAATTGTGTTGTGATAAACATTTGCTGTGCAGTGTTAAAGCTTTTTTCGTCATTTACGGCCAACTAGCACATTATTTACAAGTTTTTCCATATCCAGGGTAGCCTCGCTTCCAATTACCTCCAATAATTGCGATCTACTCTATTACATACATACCGGTGGAAGGGAACTTTTTAAAGCCCTTCTAATACGTGCTTCATAGAAGCATTACAAACAAAAAAGTCTAATGGTATTTGTTCTTTGATCAGCCGATTTCGAAAAAATAAATGGGTTTTGTTCCAAATTGAATGCGTAATTAATAATTAATCAGTTGAAAGAATTGAAGGAATACTCCGAGCAGCTTTTTCAGACTTAAGATAGCTCGAAAACATTGCGTTGAGGTTCGTCAGGGAACTGAACCGGTTTCTGGATGTAAGCAGGTCGGTCACTTGCAGGGTAGTGTAATGTTTTGGACCTAACGATTCTGATTGGTCTACACTCGCACAGTTACCATGGAAGGACGTGGCATGGTATTTGTTTACGTTCACGAGACGCCACGCTGCGGTGGTTGTTTATGTAGTAACCTAGTGAAAGTGACACCCACACCATCTGCAGTGTTGCCAGCTTGTTTTTTGCGAAACTAAAATATATCTAGGAAATGGTCAGACACAAAAGTGTAAACTATAAAATATGTTCCAAATAGCGAGAAATATCACTGGTTTAAATTAACGTAATAACTTCCATCCGGTATAGTATTTCAATCACGTCACTAATTCCATATCAGAACAATCAGAATCTGAATCTTGATGTGTTAGATCCAACTTGGTTTTGGTAACTCACTAGTATTGATAACTAGTATCACTAGTTTTTTTTAAATTTCTAAAATTGTAATCTTTTCCCCTACAGGTTCAGAAATCAGTTGTAAACGCTAACATTTCCCATATATTGATATTGTCAAAGTCAGCAACCCTTCATTGTGGAAAACTACTCTTCTGTTCGTTTTAAAATTTGTTTAATACATTTTAATTTTACTAATATCTAATAACATTCGTTTCCTTAGAGCAGTGATATCGCTGTTACTTACCAAGTGGGAGATCCGGATTCGATTCCTGGTAACGACATGGAAATTTTCTACCGCTGGGAGATCTGGTCCGGAGCGCACTCAGCCTCGTTAAGCCCCCAATTGAGGAGCTACTTGATTGAGAAGTAGCGGCCCCTGGTTGCGAAGACCACATATACCGGCCGGGAGGGACCGGGCCGCAAGCAATGTCCCACCCTTCAGTACTATGCCCCACTCGTGACGCCGCCTACAGTGGGCGGAGGTGGGGTACGCAGCGGCCGTTCGGTAGGTCTGTGTTCGGAATGGCTTTTACGTCGCCAGGTTAGTTTAGCATTTAATAAGTGTTCAAAAATTAGTTTTGAAAATTGTGAACCTTCCTTTTAAAAATTAAAATTTAAACGGAGATATTTCATAAGGTTTAATCCAACCTTTAATCTTTATATAAGAAGTGTGTTGGTCGTAATAAAAAGAATAGATCTGATCTGTCATTCAGCTTTCTCTACACATTAGAGCAACTCCACATCATGTCTTCTAACACATAGAGATAAAATGTATGTGTGTGTGTGTGAAGGAGTAATCTCAAAAACCACAGGGCCGATTTTGATATTTCTTCCGTCATTAACAACTCTGTTATTCCATATGGACATAGGCTGTATAATATTTTCAAAAATGTTAAAACTTGGGCCTTAGATATTTTTACTCATATTCATGTCACCCAATTTCAATGCCTTTTTTGGATATGAATTGTGCTCATTATAAAGATAAAGCGTACATTGAACCACATGTATTCAAGTATATGCCAAGCAAAAGCCCTGATACACTCTAAATGGTTATTAAATAACTGGAACACACACATACACACTACACACACATACACACAGCACACACACAAACACACAAACACACACCACACACAGCACACACAAAAACACACACACAAACACACACACCACACACAAACACACACACACACAAACACACACACAAACACACACCACACACACAAACACACACCAAATAGACACAAACCATTCATATGCTAGACTATGGACATATCGAGGTACGTTGTTAGTCAAAGAAGCATTTCTTGAGTCCAGACTGGAGTAGAAGCTCAGACCTTGTAAATCAGGCAGGCCTTCTCCAACTAGTCTACTAGGTCACTCTAATTACTTTTTATTTAATTAACTAGTTTGCATAGCCTCGCCTCTAACTTGAATGCTTTGGCGTGAACAACTAGTGGTGCTATAGCTCGAACTGCAGGTTTTTGTTAATTCTAGCATGAAACACATTCACTCCAATACTGCCAGACCTTTTAGAGGATAAGGGATGATTATACTTAGGGAAAAGCCCTCCAGTCCCAGCGAGATTCAAACATGGTATACCTTGATTGGCAAACCATAACACGGATCGAACCACAGAGCCAAATAACATTTATCTTGATTAACATGGAGTAAGTGAAAACTTATTTGTGTGTGAATAAATTTTAAAGATGAAAACGAACGATTAAGGGTTTAGAGAAACTCTTTTGTCTGTAATACCACACATTTTTCTCTTGAGCTCATGGAAAGCGTGTATTGACTTGTTTTATAAACAGCAGTCACCTGCATACAAGAAAACTGTTAAACATTTGTGCAGCTAATTCAATTTTCTCATGAGTAATGCGAAGAAAATAGGAAATCTTTGAACAGAGATATGGAGTATGAAATATTTTTGTGATTGTTATACTTAGAAGCTTAATAATATCATCATATTGATAGGGAATTTAATATTCAAAATGTACTCGACAAAAGAAATATAGGTATTCAAATGAATTAATTCGTTATTTCTCAAGAACACAAGATTGAAAACCACGTGTAGGCTCTAGCGTGTAAAATAGGTGTATAATATAGATTTTTTTATCTTTGAAAAGAGAATGGGGTATTTTCCCCTACCACTGCACTTATTTTCCCTCGGGAGTTTTCCTTCCTCCCATACAGTAACTCTCCCTCGGCCCCATAAATCTGTCTCCATGACGTCACCGACACCCTCTCCTCCCCCACTTGCTACTATATACACCTACGGTTCTTTAGAAAACAGCTTCATCTCTATCTGATACTTCATGAAACAGCTGAATGATAGTAATACATCACCACCACTGTCCGCCGCCGTCTTCGAATCCATAGAGACGCTTTCGATTCTCATCTGAGAACCGGTGTGGTACCTTTTGTTGATAATTTATATCTTGTAGCGTTGAGAATGGTGTCTCAAAAGTCGCGGAATTCTTCTTTGTTACCAATGTCTTTTCATGGTGTTGTAATATTTTTTATGATCTTTGATATTAACCTGTACTGTCAGAGTTGTAAGTTATTTCTTCTTGTTTCCATTTCCTGAAAGTTTATGTTAGTGTCACCACCTGCAGCAGAACGGGATTTGGGATTATTATTTAGTATCATAAAACCTATTTATTGAGACACAGATGCGTTATTTCTATATCACTTTAAATGAACCAAAAGTGTAACAATTTTGACCTCGAAGTGATTCTATTTTTGGTGTTGAATAAGAAGATGCTTCTGGTAGCTTCTATTCTGATTTCTGCAATTTCTTTGCAGAGAAAGAGGGGAAAAAAAGAAAAGAAAGAAAGAAAAAGAAAGCATGAAAGTATGGCTTACTCTAATAGGAAATAATTGTCACTGAGAAACTTTCTAAATATGATTATGGTCAGGTTTTAGAAATATATATGATATGATTTTCTAATTAAAAATTCACGGGTTATTAAATATCCAGATAGGTATACATATTTAGAAACCTTAATTACTGGCTACGGAAAAATTACACAGAAGTTAAAGAACGTCTAAAACAGAAAAGCATGTAATATTAACGTTAAAATACCTTTAAAAATACATTTTTGGCACTGGAAATGGACTATTGCAGAAAGACAGCAAATGGTTTCAAGCATAGGAAGAGCAGGAAATGAAATAATTAGATGATGGAAGTAAAAATAATATATTAGAAGATGTATAACAAATCAATTAACATGGTATGGGCATCTAAAGAGAATCACTGAAGAAAAATTATTATATGAATGTATTCAACCAAAAAGAAGGAAAACCAAAAAATAATCACAATATGAAAAAGCTTATTTTGGAAAAGCTGGAAAGAAGAAAATTAAAATAAGGGCAAAGTTTGAACAAAAAGTAATGGTTTTGGATATTGGGTGAAATTTATAAATTACTGGAGTTGACTGTCAGAATGTGTGAATAACACTGCAATAATAATAATAATAATAATAATAATAATAATAATAATAATAATAATAATAATAATAATAATATTAATAATAATAATAATAATAATAATAATAATAATAATAATAATAATAATAATAATAATAATAATAATAATAATAATAATAATAATAATAATAATAATAATAATAATAATAATAATAATAATAATAATAATAATAATAATAATAATAATAATAATAATAATAATAATAATAATAATAATAATAATAATAATAATAATAATAATAATAATAATAATAATAATAATAATAATAATAATAATGATAAGACCGTAAGAATAAAAGTTCATTTATTTACAAAGATAAAATTATTTTTTAATCTGGAGTTCTACAACAGAAGAACCTTTGAACTTTATAAAATAATATTTCCCTTATTTTAAATTTATGTGAATTGGTGGAGTATTCAAAATATTATTTCACTATGCTGTAAGGCATTAAACTTGTATTTATATCAACACATGTTAGGATATCATGTTTTAGAAACCTACGTCAACTTAAGTATTAGTCAGGTATACTTTACTATCACCATTTCTTTTAATGTACTGAAAACATTTAAATTAAATAAGTGCATTAAATGTTTATAATTTGAACTAAACAAACGTTACGGCATTTCAAACTGTGTTAGAAAAGCGCATCAAATAACCTGTAATGCTAATTTGTTGTATTGAAATATAATAATGCGCTAATAGAATATTAAATTCTTCTTTAAGACGGTATCTTTAGAAGTTAGTGGGATAAGTGTACCTAAAAAAATGCAAAACTTGGGGAGTACAGAGAAATAGAGAAAAAACTCTGCTCCATTTATCACACTAAAACATTCCTGTAATTAATTGATTTTTGAAGATTTTAATTGAAAGAATTTAGAAATCTAAAATAAAAATCTTGAAAGATTTTAATTTTGAGCTATGCTGTTCACAGACCGACTCTCTCTCGCTCTCTCTCACTCTCTCTTTCTCTTTCTCTCTCTCTCTCTCTCTCTCTCTCTCTCTCTCTCTCTCTCTCTCTCTCCCACAAACACACACACGGACTTTTTTCTAAAACTGCTTTTTTTGGATTCCGGGGTCTCAAAACATATTTTCGGTAAAATCTCGACATCGAAATTTTGGGTCAAATGCAATATTTCTCCTGCTTAATATACGTTGTAGACAAAGTAAAAATAGAACAAATCCGATGTGTTACGTCTACATAACTTTCTCCACCCATAATCGTTTCACTTTCTCTACAACGTATATAGTAGGTAGAAAAGGTATTGCATTCCACCCAGAAATTTGATAACAAGAGTTCACTGGAAATACACGTTTTGAGGTCCCCTAAATCCCCTCAAAAATCATTTTTATGAAAAGGTCCGTGTGTGTGTCTCTCTCTCTCTCTCTGTGTGTGTGTGTGTGTGTGTGTGTGTGTGTGTGTGTGTGTGTGTGTGTGTGTGTGTGTGTGTGTGTGTGTGAACAGCGTAACTCAAAAACGAAAAGTCGGTTAAAAACCAAAGTTGGTATTTATGTTTAATATCTTTCAGAGATGCGACACGAAGATTTTGAAGAAAATTCCTCCATCCTGAACCAGCCCTTAAATTGAAAAGTTTTCAAAAATTTTGATTTTCTCGAAAATGGCTCTAACGACTTTGATTAAAATATCTATCATATGTTTAAGATACTTCCATGCCAAGTGAAACGTACATTCTGCGAATAGCCTGTGAAGTCCCCTTCATTCTAGATGACTTTTGTATAACTGGTAAACCGTAAGAGACAGACAAAATCTTACTGCACAAAAAAAAAATTGTAGATTTTTGGTGGAGATTACCATTTTCGGGATATTATTGAAATATTGTTGGTTTGAAATTTCAAATACGTACTGTTCTCCAATATGAATACGTTAATTGTTTTTATGTCCT
>CM060964.1:244965993-244973493 GCA_030765045.1 Tenodera sinensis | reverse complement strand
AGCTACTCATATCTGGCAGAGAAGTTTGTGCGTGTCCTTCAGTTTATTGTTCATACAAGCATATTATACATTTAACGGGCCACAACACTTTAGTGCAGATCAGAAACAAATTGCTAAATTGTAGGTCAGCATTAGCTTTTATTTATTTTACGTTATAACATACTCCTACATTCAAACTTTCTAGCTATACTTGGGACGGAGAATTTTTATAATTACAGAAAATATCGCGCGTTCCTCACAGGGCTCCAAACCGAAATCATTTGTCTATAGAGAAGGCCTTAATATTTATTTTAAATAGCTGCAAAACATATATAAAATGTATGGTCTTTTCACCTAGCCAATATTCTTTTTGTCACTGCTAGATCTACAATTTTGATCATAATAGTGATACCAACAGAAGAACGTTTCCGCATAAAGATAGCTCTTCTAATATTATGTCAACATTTCAGACATATTTCTTGCTACGTACTTTGATCTCAATAACAATATTAGTAATATGAATACAACACCTGATGGCATACATAATAAATATATATTACCAAAGATGGCCGCGCAGTAGCCGAGTGTTAAAGAACATTCGCTTCTCACCAAAGCGGCCCGGGTTCGATCCCAGGCAACTGCATGTGAGATTTGTGGTGGGAAGCGGCGCTTTGGGCGGGTTTCCTCCGGGTTCTCCGGTTTCCCCCGCCATCTCTTTCCACCGGTGCTCCATCTTCATTCCATGCATCATCAGTGTCACCACCTGCGGTGCCGTATGTAGTAAAACCGGGCGTTAATCACTACAAAAAACTACTACCAAAGGGCAGAAATGCGAAAGTTGCTGTTGTGTAATGAATGAAGGTCTTCCTGTGAATCAGTGAGCTGAAATCCATCCAGAAACCAATGGACATTCAAGCTCCATTGACTGAAGTTGTTTGTACGAAAGAGAGCGCCTGATAGGTGGAAATTACATATTGTCACCGCGCCCGCCGCATCTAATTGCCGACAGCCGCAATTGTCACCCATCGCATTATTGTCGGCACTACCGCAAAGGAGCCGAAGGAAACAGATAGAGAATGGCCGCATTGTTGGGGCGCTTGCCGAAAGAGAGAAAAGGATAGAGGCTACTGGAATCTTCTACTTTGTACTCCAGCGCAATAAGTGAACGTTCTTGAAGCTTCCAGAATAGTGCCTGGGAGATATAAATAGCGGTAAAGTGTGAGAAGGGACAGTCCAGACAGTCAGACGTAGGTGAAGGTTGAGTAGTCGTGCCGACGGAGACGGACAGACGATGAGGAGAGTCGTGCCGACGGAGAAGAGTTAGTTCTTTGTGTTACGAGTTCGAAGCCGTGCTGTTGGAGAATCGGAAAAGACTTTCTTGTTGTTGCAACGAGTGTACAAAGTTGCTGTTTACGGAAATAAAAGTGTTTATCTCGACTACATCTGTCTACTTTACTTCACACCCAACCAGCGAAAAGTCACACTGGTGTCAGAAGTGGGATTCGTCGAATTGCTTCTAGTTTCATTACATCGTCAGAAGTTGCAACGTTAGAACCAAGATGGAGGGAGATTCGGAAACCAGGATGATAGCAATGATGAAAGAATTATTCGCCGAAATGAAGACGGAAATGGCTGAAATGAAGACGGAAATGGCTGAAATGAAGACGGCAAACGACAACCTCACTGCCAAAATGGAAACGTCAAACCACAACCTCGCTGCCAAAATGAAGACGGCAAACGACAACCTCTTTGCCGAGCTGAAAGAAGAAATAAAGACGAGAAACAACCTCGCTGCCGAGCTGAAAGAGATGAAGACGGAGCTATCGGCGAAAATTGACGGCGAACTGATTGGCGTGACGGAAGGCGTGGAAGAACTCGGCGAAAAGGTGGAAGACCTCTGCCAGCACGTGGACGTCGTGGAGGACGACGGGGAACGTCTTGGCGCCCTGGTAGTAAGAGTTGACGAGAGCGTCAAAGTACTGGATGCCAGGGGCAGACGGAATAGCGCGGAGCCGGGGAGGGAGCACCTAGTGGCCGAGGCGACAGTTGCGCCCGTTTCGGATGATATGAGGGAAGACGTGGAACAACTCGGCGAACTGATTGGCGCGAGGGAAGACGTGGAACAACTCGGCGAACGGATTGGCGTGACGGAAGACGTGGAACAACTCGGCGAACGGATTGGCGTGACGAAAGACGTGGAACAACTCGGCGAACTGATTGGCATGACGGAAGACGTGGAACAACTCGGCGAAAAGGTGGAAGACCTCTGCCAGCATGTGGACGTCGTGGAGGACGACGGGGAACGTCTTGGCGCCCTGGTAGTAAGAGTTGACGAGAACGTCAAAGTACTGGATGCCAGGGGCAGACGGAATAGCACAGACCCGGGGAGGGAGCACCTAGTGGCCGAGGCGACAGTTGTGCCCGTTTCAGATAACGAAAGTGTACGTCTCGGGGAAGACAAAGGGGCAGTTCAGGGACGTCGTCGGGGATCCTCTGGAGGAGTGTGTCGGGTACGTAACCAACCAGGATACGACGTGGAGGACGATCAGCAGGGAAGCGCACAAGCAAACGAGCATCACGCGAGAACCGACTTGGCGTGTGACATGGGGGGACCGTCGGAGCCATCCAATCACCTGACGCATAGTGCCGTGAACGGAAGAATGGTGGACATCATCGTGGACGGCAGGATACAGGAGAGGCCGTGCCGAGCACGAGTGAACACGAGTGCAGCGGTGGACGCGACTCGCGCGGATGTGGTGGGGTTTGTTGCCAGACCCATCGTAAGCAAGGTGGCTGCGAAGGTGAGCCAGAGAGGTCGGCGGACATGGTACCCAGTGAGCCGTTTCCAAGTGCGCAGGATGGCCCGTCAACACACCAGGAAGAAGGGCAACTGGACGAGGGACCGTCAAGACCGGCGGTACTGTTGCAGAATTTCGAAGCAGGATGGCATACATCGTCCTACCCAGACCAAGGGACACTATCCAACAGCGATACCTAGGATCGTGCCTCCTGGAGAAGAGGTTCGATGGGTTAGTCCACCGGGGCGCAAGGGAGATGCCACAGTGATAGTGCTGGTCGGGACGACCAGCTCTGAGGAGGGAGCAGTGTCACCGCGCCCGCCGCATCTAATTGCCGACAGCCGCAATTGTCACCCATCGCATTATTGTCGGCACTACCGCAAAGGAGCCGAAGGAAACAGACAGAGAATGGCCGCATTGTTGGGGCGCTTGCCGAAAGAGAGAAAAGGATAGAGGCTACTGGAATCTTCTACTTTGTACTCCAGCGCAATAAGTGAACGTTCTTGAAGCTTCCAGAATAGTGCCTGGGAGATATAAATAGCGGTAAAGTGTGAGAAGGGACAGTCCAGACAGTCAGACGTAGGTGAAGGTTGAGTAGTCGTGCCGACGGAGACGGACAGACGATGTGGAGAGTCGTGCCGACGGAGAAGAGTTAGTTCTTTGTGTTACGAGTTCGAAGCCGTGCTGTTGGAGAATCGGAAAAGACTTTCTTGTTGTTGCAACGAGTGTACAAAGTTGCTGTTTACGGAAATAAAAGTGTTTATCTCGACTACGTCTCTCTACTTTACTTCACACCCAACCAACGAAAAGTCACAATATGTAAATCAGTGACTTCAGGAATTTTTGCTGTAAGAGGAGATTATATTGACTCTGTCGCATGAAATGGAGAAAGGGGCTCTATTTGACTTTCTTTTGCAGCGACATTTTGGGCATATAACCTTCTTGATTATACATAATTATGAACCCTGTTGTTTGAGAGGAAATTTACTAGAATAAAACTTGGGATCGAATGAATTGCTAGTTGCTGAAGGAGGATGGAATAAACTGTGTTGGAAGCATTGGAAGTAGTAACGTCAGATGATTGTAGAGGATGGAAGGCTAACGCTGAAGGTTTTTCTTGCCGAAAGAAAAAGTTATGGCTTTTTATTTAAATACAACGTTCTCAGTAAATGTGCACTTTCCTTTTCTGTGTGTTCAACGACCTCTCGGGATTACTAAAGCTGCAAGAGTTATGTATCATACAACTCGTTATCTGCAAGGATCATTTGTGAGTGCTTATTTATATGCGAATGGTGCAATTATTTGATGGTATGAAATATAATTTGCTACTCCTTTCGGGTTACTTGCTTAAATGTTTCATTTCTCGTTTCATTAAATGAAGTGTACCACGAAAACTCACTTTCTTGCTGTTTACTGAGTGGGGAATATCTCTGAACATCCGCATCACCTCCTAAATCATTTCATTTTCTAGAACATTATCAGAACATTCCAAAGGAGCACAAAGTTGTGAATGAAGCTATAAGCAAATGTAAGAAACGGTCTCTTCGTGCTAATGCCTGAAGATGAGCGTTTCAGGAAGTTGAAAAGGATTGTTTTTAGGAAAGCTCGTAGTGTGAAAGGCAATGACTTGAGCACTCCGTCATGCGCGACAGGTCTAATTGCATAATAGATTCAACAAGGGCGATTCGCCATACTCCAGACCTTGTCACACTACCCTCCACTGCACATCATCAATCTTTGGCTCTAGTTACGCTTCGCTGGATAATGACCTCAGCAGCAACAACCGCACTGCTTTTCTCAACTATCTTTTTTACCTAACTAACCCGTCGTTTATCTCCTATCTAGAAACTTACAAACAAACACAATTTTGCATTTTTAAATCTCTCATTTGTATTCATATCTAACAAATAAACCAAAACATCCCTTTATTTTGTCATACTCCTGTACGCTATGTTCTCCATCATTTTTTCTGTCTCACCACTGCTGTATTATTGCCTTTCCCCCTTTCTCTCCTGATTTTCTTTCTCATGTTTTCATCTCTTCTTCTTCCTCTTCTTCTAATGCTTTATAGTTCATACTTATTTTCTCTTTCTTCTGAGTTTTATTCCAGATATGTCTCAACCGTTACAGAAAAACCAGCAATGCCAATAACAATAATTTTTAGATTCATTTGCTTCTTGGTGTAGCTTGGTGCTTCTTGTCTGTTCACCATGATAGGTGCAGCACAATTAAAACTCTACAGCTCACAGTTGTAGCTTTAACATTGGAGTGGATCTTAAACCACTCCCCAATATGTTCAAGCAATCTTATGCATGTTGAAACAACGAACTTAAATGAAATGCAACAGAAAAAATAAAAATGTTCGAAAAATTTTCCATGTAAAGGGTAGTTTAGGGTGAAGCAATTTTCTTCACAATCTTCATGTGGCATCCTTGAAAGACATTAAACTTAAGTAGCAATTTTGGTTTTCAAACGACTTTTCTTTTGAGTTATGCTGTCCACAGACTGAGACACACAGACACACACACTCGCATGACTTTCTCTACTCTTGTACTAACCATTCCTATAAACTCCTATTCCTATATATTCTTCGCGTTAGTTGATATAAACATTTGTACAAATTATCTTACTGCTTATTTCCTTGAAGGTGCAAGGGGAACTTTAGAATACAGTAGGCTTTGAGTGATAGTCGAATCTTTTAAAACTTTGACATTCCGTTCTCTTTGCACACTTAACATATAAAAAATGAACAACGATGCTCCATTTCACGAAAGTATTACGTTTTCTGAAACTCACACAAATAGCAAGCAATATCTCCGAAATGGTTCTCTCTACAAAAAATTGAATTTGGACATAAATTATGTGCTTTAGCGAGATATACATTTTTGTACAGTAAGATTTTGTCAATCTCTTACGGTTTACGAGTTATTCAAAAGTCACCCAGAGTAAACAGAGCTACATAAGGTATAGCTAGAAAATTCAAAATATGCATTTCATTTGTGATACAAATATCTTAAACATATGGCATTTTATCGAAATCGTTTCAGCCATTTTCAAGAAAATAAGAATTTTCGCAAAATTTTCCATGTAAAGGATAGTTTAGGGTAGGGCTATTTTCTTCAAAATCTTCGTGTTGCATCCTTGAAAGACATTAAACTTAAATACCAACTTTGGTTTTTAACCGACTTTTCGTTTTTTAGTTATGCTGTCCACAGACTGACACACAGACACATACACACACGGACCTTTTTCTAAAAATGCTTTTTTATGTGTAGGGGGCCTGAAAATATAAAGAAAACAGCTACAATTTGGATAGAAGAAAGAAGAAAAAATCGCAGAGGCAGGATGAAGAAGTATTGGAAAGATAGAAAGGAAAAAGGAAAGAAGTGAATATAAATGCAGTGGGCAGTTTAACGTGGTCCATAGATGGCCTGAAACGATTATAAATAATAATAATGATAATAATAATAATAATAATAATAATAATAATAATAATAATAATAATAATAATAATAATAATAATAATAATAATAATAATAATAATAATAATAATAATAATAATAATAATAATAATAATAATAATAATAATAATAATAATAATAATAATAATAATAATAATAATAATAATAATAATCTTAATAATAATAATAATAATAATAATAATAATAATAATAATAATAATAATAATAATAATAATAATAATAATAATAATAATAATAATAATAATAATAATAATAATAATAATAATAATAATAATAATAATAATAATAATAATAATAATAATAATAATAATAATAATAATAATAATAATAATAATAATAATAATAATAATAATAATAATAATAATAATAATAATAATAATAATAATAATAATAATAATAATAATAATAATAATAATAATGATTTTTCCCTAGGGCGTCTTCCCCTTATCCAGAGGTTACCCTCATCGCCCGACCGCTGCGTCCTCCAGCCGCAGCCAAGGGCACGGAGGAGTGCAGGTTGGGGGTGGCGGGGGTCAGCACGCCGACTCCCCCGACCGTAAGGCGACTACTTTGGCCTTTTAGGGACGCTACCTTTCTATCAGGATAGCTCCTCAATTGGTCCCCCAGGGACCTAACGAGGCTGAGTGCACCCCGTACCAGACCTCCCAGCGTGGGAAAAATCCCATGCCGGCACCGGGGATACAACCCGGGTCCTCCGCGCCACAGGCAGGCGCGCTACCACTGCGCTACGGAGGCGGTCATAATAATAATAATAATAATAATAATAATAATAATAATAATAATAATAATAATAATAATAATAATAATAATAATAATAATAATAATAATAATAATAATAATAATAATAATAATAATAATAATAATAATAATAATAATAATAATAATAATAATAATAATAATAATAATAATAATAATAATAATAATAATAATAATAATAATAATAATAATAATAATAATAATAATAAGAAGAAGAAGAAGAAGAAGAAGAAGAAGAAGAAGAAGAAGAAGAAGAAGAAGAACAACAACAATAATAGTAGTAATAACAACAATAATAACATTCATAAGAAATGAAGAAATGCCAATGAAACATTACGTACCTTCATGCTTGCTCTTTACAATCTGTAATTCAAATGTTGAACAATGGTAGCATATACAGGAGTGAGTTTATTCCCTGGAAAATAAAGATCCTGTAAGTAAAGTGAGACCTTTTCAGTTGTTTA